>PVLA01011002.1:0-57432 GCA_004027455.1 Hydrochoerus hydrochaeris | reverse complement strand
CTATAAAGGAAAACCCATCAAAATCACAACAGACTTCTCAACACAAACCATCAAATCAAGAAGAGCTTAAAGTATTCCAAGCCCTGAAAGAAAATAACCTCCAACCAGGTTGATGTACCCTGCAAAACTGTCTCTCAAAATTAATGGGGAAACAAGATGCTTCCATGACAAAGAGGAACTGGGGGAATTCATGACCACCACACCAACCCTAGAAAAAACACTGAAGGACGAGAGAGAGAGAGAGAGAGAGAGAGAGAGAGAGAGAGAGAGAGAGAAAATATCAGGATTTCAGGAACAGTGGCAGAGAGGCCTCCATGAATGGGGCAGACAGTGGAATGAAGCAGAAAAGTAGATGACAACCAATGGCAGAAAAATAGTATGGCAGAGATGAGGCAGATAAGGTTGGCTATAATCTCTAATACAGATGGCCTTGATACACTAAAAGAAAGAAACATGGGCTGAGTAGATCAGGAGATAGGGTCCAACAAAATGCTCTGTATAGGAAATATAATTAACCTGAAAGAGGGTTTATGGACCAAAAGTCAAATATGAGAAAACAATGCTCTATGTGACAGGGAATCAGACAGAAATAGGGGCAACTCATCTAGCACCTGCAGATAGGTTGGAAAGACTTGATGCTTTTGTGCAGTAGAGAACTACTCAGTTATAAGGAAGGAAAACCTTGAAGCTTTTGTAGGTAAAGAAATACAAATTAAGATCAAGTCCAGGTGTGAGAAAGTTTGGGACCACATAGGTAAATAGCAGGTTGCCCAGCCCCCCAATGTAAAAACTGAGGGAGTTGGTATGACCCAAATTATGCAGTGCACCCTGTGGGAGTGAAAGGGGAGGAACTGTTTAACAAAAGAAGGCAGAGGACATTGTTAATAGTGTATCAGGATCTAAAATCCACATTATTCTTAATGCTCTGTTTAGATGGCTTATATTCTGTTCCAGTTTGTCTACTTGTACTAGATTTGAAGGCACAGAGAGCTATCCCCAAAATAGCAGGACATATTATGGTAAACATCCTTAATTACCTATTAACTTAATCTGAAGCCCTTTATAACTTACAATGTCTTATTATGACTGATCTTATTTGAATCTAATTTCTTAAATCGTTTTGTATTGACTGATTTTATTTGGATCTGATATGATTGATAGTATCAAGTCTGAAAGTATAGGCAACTACACTGAAGATGACAAGATTTGCTAGGATGCCCACTCTAGTTTGACTATTACTTGCTTTTGCAGTCTTATAATGTCTCCAAAATTTTGTTTTTATTAATATTGTTATATACTGCTATATTCAATTATACTATGCCTGATGATATAGACAATTCTATTGAAGATAGCAAGAGACATCTTCCATTGTAGATTATCTTCTATTGTGGTTTCATATGACTTTTTCATTTCATGTTTTTCTAGGAATTTGTTTTATTTTGTCTTGCTTTGTTTTGCTTTTCCCTCTAATACAGAAAGGATAGATATACATGTAGAGACTCATGCATGCATGGAACTTATAAACAGTTTATGAGAACTGATTATATAATGCGTGATGAAATGAACAACTATTTTGAAGAAAAGGAGACACTGCAGTATCCAGTACTCATTCCATAGCATCAAGATGTCAAATCCAGAAATATTATTATTCTTTGATTTATTCACTATCTTTTCAGAGATTGCTGGTGTGTTACTTTTGGCGGTCCTCTATTTCAGTGTCTCCTGTACTTGTTTCTGGTGAACTATATGTTTGAGACTGCATTTTGCTTTTTTGTTTTGTCATTTTTACTCTGCATGATGTTTTCTCTGTGTAGGAGGGGATCAGATACATTCTTTTCAGACTCACCAAGGTCTTACAGTTAGTTGGGGGGTTTTACTACTCACCCTATTTATCCACTATATACCTCTATTTTAGGGGCATACTCACTATACTGACACAGTTAATCCACTGCAGTCCAAGGTTTGCCACTTGGGAGCAAAGTTCCAAGTTTTTTCACACTGACTGGAGCTTGCTGAGGTCTTCTGATGTACCACGTGGGAGGGTGGGCCCAGCAGAAGCAGTCCAGGGCAGTTTTCAGCCTGGGGTGGGCTTTCTTGATGTTCCCGGTGGCAGGGCAGGCCCACAGGGGAGGTTCCAGGCAGCTTACCCCTTACACGGTGGCAGGGCGAGCCACAGAAGATACTATTCTATACAGCTAAATTCTTTAGAGATACATGGTAAGTTAGACAGGAGTGGGCCCTAGACAGGTCAATGCAGAAGACTACTGAGGTTGGCACACATTCACTGTAGACCAGGCTTCAGGAAAAAGTGGAAGGGCTTTGCCCACATACTTCCCTAGGGAAGAACAGCAGTGATTGATATTCTAAATAGGCTTCAATCACCTTAGGTGGGGGACCAGATCTCCTTAACCCACTCTTTTTGGGGAAGTTCTTGCTTGCTAGCTATGTAACTTGCTTCCCAATTTTATCCCTATTTACTGGGTATTACTTAAGCAACTATACTGGCTGACTAACCAGAAGTTTGTTCCACATCACACCCACCTTGTGATGTTTCCATTGGAGCAATATTACCTACACAACACTACTTGTAATTTTATTGGTTGATTGTGATATAGGTGAATGAAACTCCCAACCTACTATGTCCGCAAACGTGTGTTCTCCAAAATCAAAGAATGAATTTTAGGTACAATGGAGATGAAGAGTAGAATATATATATTGAGAGAAAGAAAGCTCTGTCTGAAGAGAGACAAGGGGTTCAAGTGGGTTGCCCAAGACTCTGACTTTTTCAGGGACTTTTATAGAGTAAAACCATGGGTTCAAGGTAGGGAATACTGGGAACTCACAAAGCAGATGGGCATAAGGTGGGACATAACTGTAGTTAGCCAATAAGATCAATAGTTCAGGTAAAATTGATTACATTAGGGACAAATGGGAAAGCAAATCACATAGGAAGTGCGCATTCTTGGAGCTGTGACCTTTCCCCTAGAGGGATGGGATAGTGGCTCCAGGATGATAGGGAATTAATTAGAATATCAGTCTCCAGGATGTAGGTGCATTTATTTGATCCCTTATCTTGAAGCCTGGCCCACAGAAGGAGGTGTGTGTCCCCTCCAAAGTTATCAGACATCTGGTCCTCTCTGTGGCTTCCTCCAGGGCTTAGCCCTGTCTGACTGCCTCTAATATTTCTAACTGGCTCAGCTGCCTGTAACAGTTGAACTTATGTCCCAATTGACCCTCCTCACCTCATGGTTTTGCTCTATAAGTTTCCTTTGAGAAGAAGGGTCCTGAACACCCACTTGGGATCCCTTCTGTATCTCTTAGGAGCTTTTCATTGTTTCAATAAATATTTACTATTCTTAACCTCCATTGTTCCTAAAATTCATTTTTCAATGGTAGAGAACACAAACTCACCACATCTGACATCTAGCAGGTTGGGAGTTTTATATTCCTTATATTATTTTCAGGTTCTCTATCATCAGTAGGATGCAAGAGAACCTGAATTTCAGTAGGATGCAAGGAGAAAGGTGAGCAAGGCAACTTCCACCTTGCATTTCCTGTGAATGGAAAGCAATCTTGGGTAAGGCATTTTATAAGTCCAGAGGTAATGGTTCTGCCTCAAGATTTGCATGTGGGGAACACAAATCTATATTCAGAGGATGCATTCCAATAGAAGGAACATGCTAATCCTGCCCTAATGGAAGTACTGCAGTCTGAAACCATGATGGTGGATGACCATCATGGAGAATGGTATTTTTTGGAATGGGATAGTCTTGCCTTTTGAAAGACTGGAGGAATAGCTGTACACTTGTCAGTTCTGATGATTGGAAGAGCAAGTTACTGAGCTGATGCCTAATCTCCATTCCTAACACCACTCTCATTTTGTTCATAGATCATCTGATAATAACTGAGATGGATGGGTAAAGAGATTTATAAAAGTTTCTATAGATTGATGTGTTAATTTGCTGAAGGAATAAAAGCACACCTGATATGGAATCTACAACTGTATTTACTACCTGATCAAACTTACAATAATCTGCTATGCTTTTCTAAAATCTGTCTTCTGCACAGTGCAAATGAGTCATTATGTAGAAGATACTTTACATCCTTTTAATCTCCAATTGTGGCACTAATTTTTAGAATTGATTGAGGAACTAGTGTTACTGATTTTGTTTACTTTTTCTTAGATAAAGGTGGATGTAGTAAACTGCATTTCACTTTTTTTAATCTCATAAGCCCCCACTCAAAAGTGAGAGAACATATGCTGAGATTTTGCCATGCACTGAATGTCTGTTCTGATTATGTATTCTAGCAATGAGACAATAATCACAAGATGGTTTTAGCAATCCCCTGGAACAACAGTGAAGTTGAGGAGCCAATTTTCCATTCATCACTGGACTGGAATTTTATCTATGCCCTATCACCACACCATGCTCCTTAAGTCTGTGGGGGTCCAGTACTATATCCAGTGTGTCCAGTACTGTGTCCTGCTGACTGATACATATGTATATATTCTAAGACATCTATAGAAACTGATAGTGATTTAAAAGTGGCATTGGTATCCTCAGAGATCTTAGAGATGATGCTCTTCCTGTTTATTTTATATTTTTTTCCTTTTCCTTTTTATGAAGTAGTTTACTATTTATACCTCTGAACACAGATACATTTTAATCTCTGAATCCATGATCTACTTTCAAGTACCACTTTGCATATAACTGAACTTGTTAAACAAAGCACTTGCTTTTCCTCTCTCACATTCATTATGCTCTAATTGCTACCGGTTTAGTTTATCCAAAAAATGTCATTTGATGGGAGATAGACTGAAATATTTTCACCACATGCAGGATAATGGAATGAAATATATGTGGGTTTTAACATTATATAATATTATAGAATATAACTAACTGAACAATGTAATTCCTCCACTTTCAGTCTTCCATTACTATAACAAAATACCTGGAATAATTAACTTATGAAATGAAGAGGGTTATTTTGTTCCATAATCTAGTGTTCACTCTGTGAACCCTTCAGGCCACAAAAGGAGGTACAAAGCTAGGCACACATCCAGTAATTTAAGATCCTCTAATTAGGCCCCATCTTCTTAGGTTCAACCACTTCCCAGTAGAACCACTTGAGCACAAATCTTGAGGCATTATGCATATACAAATAAAACCAAGGAACTGCTTCAAGATGAGCCAGATGTTTGAATCAATAAACAAAGATTTTAAATTAGTCCTTACAACTATGGTTAATGTGGTAGATTCACTAATGGTCAGCTCGTAACACCCTGCTGAACTGAATCAAGGTGGTGCTGGGTGTGGAAGCCCACCTGAGGTCTGTTGCCAACAAGATGAAAGCAGAACTGGAGGGGAAGATGGTGTGCAACATGTTGGTCCTCCTGGAGAAGCTTGTCACACTGGCTTTCCTGGTAAGATCTCAGCTGTTCTTGTTCTCAGAAGAGCTCCTGTTCTCACTGTCACTGGTTCTCTTTGGGGGAATACTGGTTCTTATCTTGAGCTTCACTTCCTGGCTCCAGTGTAGTTCCCTCAGCCTTTCACACAGATCCTTCATCTCACTGACACAGATTTTCTTGCTTCTCCACTGACCTTTGGGCATTCCCAATGCAGATCTTTGATACCGACTTGCATGAGATGTCATAGGTTCTAGGCCTCCAATTAGACTTGTGGATGACATTGCTTTGGCTTCTAGGGTTCAGCTGGAGTTGAGTAGAAAGTTACTATTGGATCCAAAATGTCAGCTGGATTCTTTGAGTCTCTAGTGTGCAAATAAATCTCTTAACTCTTTTGCATTTGACTCTATGAGAGGTCATTGTAATAATCTTATAGGAATATAGTTCAGCAGCACAGCCCCTGCCTGGCAAGTAAGTGTAAGGTTGTGAGTTTGATTCCTGGTATCAAAAAAATAATAATAATCTTATAAATTATGTGTCCTGTATTAAATTTTTTCCCATTTAAACTCTGATTACAACAACTACTTTATGAAACATGCAACCTCTGTAGATATAGACAATAAACTGCTTTTCTCTGTATTTATTTTCTCTATGTATGTGTTTCTAGGTATGTTGGTCACAATTAAGGTCATGGTGCACTGTGACCTCAATTCTCTGATATGTCTAAGAACAGTGTTGATATTTGGTTGATTCAATTGTTTTTAAAGGATGAGAGTGATGAGCCTCAAGCTTGTTACATGTTTCAACTCAAACTGCAAGTTTCCGAGGGTGTAGTAACTCTTTCATTGGTAACCCCTTACTCTGCCCACCTGTGTCTCCATTTTTTTTTAGGTTTCTGGTTCACCCTAGGCTCACAGTGATAGCACAGAGCAAAGAGTATTGTTCTGAAGAAAAAATAAAAAAGAATGTCAAAAAAGAATATTTTCCTGGCCTCCAGGGTTTTCTTTTCCCTAGTCAAGGCCCCTCACCCAGCCCTCAGTGAATGGAAAGATGAACTGGGTTAGGAAAGGAAAAAAGTCTTCCTTCTGCCCTGCAGTTACACAGAAGGAGAAAGACTGCTGCATTTCTTCATGCTGCATCTCTTCTGGTGTTTTACTGTGTTCTTTCTTCTACCTACTTGGGATGCACTTCTTAGTTCCTGCTCTGTTTTCAGTTTTACCAGGGACTTTTAGTTTCCATTTCTTGGTGAGCTTGGGTAGGGAAGTGATTCTTAATGAGACATGAGGAAATGGAAAATTCATTTAAACCTCTTTTCACCTCTGTGCTCTTTGTCACCCTGTGGTTACTGTGCCTGAGACTGACTCACTAAGAACATCTGCATTGAAATTATTGACAAATAACTGCCAAGGATATTTACAACTTTCATTCTCAAAATTCTCTATCCTAGGCAGGATAAAAATCTGGTCATTCAAAACAAATACTTAAAATTTCAGTACAAACAAAATCTGCACATGTTTTAAATACACTCTAGCCCTGGGTGATACCATCTTTAAATTGAAAATTTCTGTAAACTTGATTGATGAATTTTTACATAGTTAAGGCCTGTGAGGGAACTCTGACCATCTACAGGGAATAGGAAAATGTTTTGGAATTCCAAAGTAATTTCTAAGAAAATCGGTCCTTTTGAGTCCTTTTTACCACAGGTCCCTGATCCCTGGGGATAACTCTCTGTACCTACCATATTCTAATTTCTAAATGAGGCAGATGGCTTCATAACACTACCGGCCTTTTCCTTGGAAACTTAACTATTTCTACTTCACTATAAATCCTAGCTATACTTCTGCATGGCTACCTATGTGTTTTGCCTGGATTCTTTCATCAAGGATTAAAGAGGTTCATGAGGGCTGGTTGATCCTAGAAACAGGACCAGTCTTCCTTATTAACATTAGCTAGCATCATTGCTAGATCATGACCAGAGTTTATTAGCCCAGGGAATCTGAAACCATCATGGGAATAGGTACACATGTACACTCATTGTTCATGAGATTTCAGGGTTCTTCCCTTTCTAGGCAGATAATGATCTTGACTCCAGGATCTCCACACCTTTTTGTTTTGTTTTGTTTTGTTTTGAATCTTGCCAGTTTCAACCCTTCTCCCTCCTTAGTACCTCTTCTGAGATTAGCATCCTCTCAGTTCAAGTGGCTCAACTTGTTTTCCCTGCAATGGGAAAGGGTATTCCAGCAGGTAAGTTAGACAGAAATTAATACAGAGTCAGAGGGATTGAGCCCTTAAGGAAGACATCAAGATTGGGGCTGGAGGTAAGGTGGAGATGCAGTGGGCTGTCCTGCATGTCTCCCTACAGGTAAACGGCAACTTGAGATTTTATTGTAATTAACACCAGCTGGTCCCTGAGCTCAGACACACATCAGACACCTAGGTGGGTGACCATACTATTGGACTCACACTCCCCTCCCTTTCCCAAAATATCTTTGCTCTTTCTATGCACCCTTGCTATGTGACTCTTTCCTCATTGGATCAATATTAGTCATGTAGCAAAGTAGATGGATAGATGAAAAGAAGTTTTGGAAAAGGAGGAGAGTATGGTCTGGATGTTCTGTTTACCCACCTAGGAGTCTGATGCCTACATAAGCTCACTGGGCCAGGTGATGCTAATTAAAGTATAATTTCAATTTTCTCTTTATCTTTCAGGTCTGGCTATTGAGTCTCCATCCTGAAGTCTGGTTCTCTTCATGTTTGCCTCCAGCTATGACTCTGATGCCTTTATTTTGTTTTACTGACTTCTTCAAGGACCCAAACCCCTCTGACTGCATATTAATTTCTACCTAACTTAGCAGCCTGTAATATTTATACATTATGGAGCACCACTCAGCCATAAAGAAGGAAACTGTAGAGTCTTTTGTAGGAAAATGGATGTACCTTGAGACCATTATTCTAAATGAAATAAATCAGGCAATAATATTAAATAACTCATGGTTTCCTTCATATAGGAAACCCAAAGTGTTATAATTTAGGAACAAAGTGAAAGATGATAGGAATCCTGGAGACAGACTTTGTAAAGACGAGAAGGAGCTCTGTGGATGAGGGAGGACTGGAGGGAAGGAAATGGGAAATTTTAGAAACTCAAGATGTCATATTGATATAAGGGAATGAAATTCCCAACCTACTAGATGTCTGGTATGAACATGTGTTCTCTAAAATGGATGAATGAATTTTAGGAAAAATGTAGGATAAGAGCAGAATATATTTATTGAGAGCAAGAAAGCTTTTATCTAAGAAGGTGACAGAAGGGGTCCCAAGTGGGTTGCTAAGGACTCTGTCTTTTCTAGTGAATTTTATAGAGTAAAACCACAAAATGAGGCAAATCTAAAGTGGGGAAAACATGGGAACTTGCAAGGTGGGTTTAAGGTGGGACAGAACTGTACTATACCAATAAGATTAACTGCTGAGGTACAATTGATTAAATGGGGGACAAATGGGGAAGCCAGTCAGGTAGCAAGTGGGCATGCTTGAATAACAGTGACTCTTCCTGTAGGGGTTGGAATGATGACACCTGGCTTCCTCAGGGTCATAGAGAACTATTTAGAATATCAAATCTTAGTATGTGGGTGTATTTGTTTGATCTTTTGTCTTGAGGTCTGGACCACAGTGGGAGGTATCTGTCTCCTTCCAGGTTGCAAGGTATCTGGTCTTCTGCATTGGCTCCTTGGGGGACCTAGGCCTGTTTGACTGCCTATAATATTTCTATGTAACTCAGTTGCCTGTAACAATATGTTTATGCACCAGTTCCCAAGAATTTATTGTTTTAGGGGAAATAATACAAATCTCAACCTGTTAGACATCAGATATGTTGTGTGTATAGATATTTTTAAAATTGAAGGATGGATTTTAAGAAACAATGGAGGTTAAAGTAGGAAAAGTTTATTAAGAGAAATAACTCCTAAAAGACAGGAATTACCTAAAAATGAATTGTTATAGACCCCACTTCATGGAGGGGAGTTTTATGCAGGGAATTCACAAGTCTGATATAATGTGGGTCAAAATTATGACCAATCTATAAAACTACAAGTATAGCCACTTAAGTAATATTGATCTAATGGTGAAGCAGGTCACGTAGCAAATGTACATAGAATGAACAAAGAAGTTTTTAGGAAATGATGGATGAGGAAGTGTTGGTCACCCACCTATGTGACTGATATCTGTCTAGATTTGATTGGACCAAGTGATATCAATTATAGTGTAATCACTCATTTATTGCATTTTGCTGAGGGAAGCATATAGACCTGGTTATTATATCTTTATATTTTTTGTTTTTGGGTTTGATGTACTTGTTTACTTATTTATTTGTTTGTTCATTTTTCAACAATGTCTTACTATTGTAGCCCAGGTTG
Source organism: Hydrochoerus hydrochaeris (assembly GCA_004027455.1). NCBI lineage: Eukaryota > Metazoa > Chordata > Mammalia > Rodentia > Hydrochaeridae > Hydrochoerus > Hydrochoerus hydrochaeris. The sequence continues at coordinate 47,616 of PVLA01011002.1, read as the reverse complement.
ACCTCCAACTCTCAGTGATTCTCCTGCCTCAGCCTCCTGAGTAGTGGGATTATAGGTGTGCACCACTATGGTCAGCTATTTTGTCTTTATCTGAATCCTAGCCTTTGGCAGATGTATCTCTAGTCACAGTTATAATGTGTTTTCATCTTTTTCACTGACTCTGACTTGGGCCTAGTCTTCTCTGGCTGCCTATACTATTTTTACCTAACTCAGCTGTCTATAATAGTATGTATTTTTTTATGTATCACAAGCACAATTAAAAAATAGGAGGAAAAACACCTGGGATGCTCTGGCACCATTGAGCTGCCTCAGACTGCTGCCTTGTGCTGCCCCTCAGCCAGGAACACTTGGGACATCCCAGCAGGACTGAGTCACCATGGACTGCTATCAGGCACCTACCTCTCGGCGGGCACTCCTGAACTGCCACAGACTGCCGCTGCAGGCCTGAACCTTGGCCCCACAGGGCTGAGACACCCCTGAGCACTGCCACAGGCTTGTCCCTCGGAGAACCCACACACCTCCTGGACCTAGTACTGTGGTTGACCTCTGGGTGCAACCTCTTCTCCAAGAACCTTGGACTACAGCAGATTACAGGGCTGACTAGATGGCAGACTCAGGAACCCCTCACCCAAACAGAAGACCTCAGTAGGCTCCAGGCAGTGTGGTGAATTTGCCCCCTAAAATAAGGTCTATAGTGGGTATATAGAAATGGAAGTGAAACTCCCTCCAACTGTAAGACCTTGGTGAACCTGGCAAGAGAGTAGGTAATTTCTTCTTTCACACAGAGAAAATCAGACAGATTGAGGAGTGCACCAATAAGGTCTCCCCCAACTTGGAGAAAATTAAAAGTGCTTATGAGACCCACAGTAACACAGTAGGGCCTCAGCTGACACAGACACTATAGACAGGGAGATCTGGTGACCTGCAACAAACTGAAGGAACTAAGAGTTGACATACATCAATACTTCTAAGCTAGTTAGCCTAGAAAGAATATAGGACTCACCCAACAGGCCCTGAAGGAGGAATTCAGGTGACTGGCTCTCCTCTTCATTGTGATACCCAGCAATTGCACAAACGTCAAATAAACAGTAGGACCCGAAAATTCACACTACAGACAGTTGAGACTGTTGGGATTGAAAGACCAAATATTTACCCAAAAGCTGAAAATGACAAAGCAAAAAGGCAAAATGCAGTCTCAAACATGTAGTCCCTCAGGAGCAAGTACAGGTGACACTGAAATAGAGGACTTTAAAAGTCATACACCAGAAATCTCTGAAAAGATAGCAAATGAAGTAATGAAACAAATCCATGAGACTATAGAGGAAATCAAATTAGAAATAATTCTTACATAAAGACAGAAGTAACAACCTTAGTAAATCAGTTGCTCAACATAGCTAGAGAATAAATAGATAAAAAAATACAGAAGCATGGGAAATTGATTGAAACTTTGCATGAACAATCACAGAAAACAAGCAGAATCCATGAAACAAATTCAAAGAGATATCCAAGAAACAATAGCTTCTATTGAAAGCTGGCAAAACCATTTAAATGAAGCTGAGGATAGAAATTCAGACCTTGAAGACAGGATCACAGATAGGGATCATGAAAGAGCAGTACTTATAAAAACAGCAAAGCAGCATGAAATGACAATCCAGCAACTTCAAGCTGATGCCAAGAGAAACAATATAAGTCTAATAAGCATCAGTGAAGATGCAAGAGTCAATGCAAATCAAACAAACTATTTACAGAAGTAACAGCAGAAAATTTCCCACAAATGGGGAAAAATCAGATATACAAATAAGCAAAGCACACAGAACGCCAAACAGTCACAACCAAAATAAATCTACACCCAGACATATAATAAGATCCCAGACATGAAGCATAAAAACAGAATACTAAAGCTGTTAGAGAAAAGACACAACTCACCTAACAAAGAAAGCCTATGAGAATCATGGCAGACTTTTCAGCACAAAACTTCAAGGTAAGACGAGCTTCAAGTAAGTATTTCAATCCCTGAAAGAAAACAACTTTCAACCCAGACTGCTGCACCCAGAAAAACTGTCTTTCAAATTTAATGGAGAAACAAGATACTTCCATGACAAAGAACAACTGAAGAAATTCATGTCCACCAAACCAACCTTAGAAAGAGTGCTGAAAGATATCCTAGATAGAGATAAAAATGACCATAATCTCCAAAACAACAACACAAAAAAACCACCAGGCTGGCCAAAAAATTAAAGAAGGGAGAAAAGCAGGAAACCAACAATAGGAACACAACATGGCAAAGTCAAGTTAGTACATATCAGTGATATCCATAAATATAAATGGGCTCAATTCACCTATCAGAAAGAAACAGGTTAACAGAATGGATTAAGAAACAGGATCCCACAATATGCTGTATACAAGAAACACATCTGACTCAAAAATAAACTCATAGATTAAAAGTCAAAGGATGGAAAACAGTATTCCATGCAACAGTATCCCAGAAAAAAGCAGGGGTAGTTATTCTGTGTGTAGACAATGTGAACTTCAAACCTAAAATGATTAAAAGAGATAAAGAAGGTCACTACATATTTGTAAGTGGAAAACTACAAGAGGAAAAACTAACTATTATAATATATATGCACCAAATACAGGAGCACACAACTATATAAGACAAATACTAATGGACATGAAAACCCAAATACACAAGAATACAATTGTAGTAGGAGACCTTAACACCCCACTGTAAAAAACAGATAGGTCAACTATACAAAAAGTCAGCAAAGAAATAACAGAAATGAATCATACCTGTGAGTGAATGGACTTAGTGAATATTTACAGTGTGTTCCATCCAACCACATCAGAATATACACTTTTCTCAGCTGCACATGGGACGTTCTCCAAAGTAGACCATATATTGACCCATAAAGCATTCTTAACTAAATGCAAAGGTAATGAAATTATCCCATGCATAATATCTGATCGTTGTGCACTAAAACTGGAAGTCAATGGCCAAAAACCTTGCAAAACCTGCATAAATACATGGAAATTAAACAACCTTCTGAATAACCAGTGGGTTACAGATGAAATTAAAGAGGAAATAAAACAATACCTACAACACAATGAAAATGCAGATACAACATATTGTAACCTATGGGTCACAATGAAAGCAGTCCTAAGAGGGAAATATATAGCAATAAATGTTCACATCAAGAAAATGGAACAAGCACAAATAAATAACTTAATGCTACATCTCAAGCTTCTAGAAAAGGAAGAGCAAGTCAAACCCAAAGCTCATGGAAGAGAGGACATTGTGAGATTAGAACAGAAAATAATGCAATTGAAACTAAAATAATAATACAAAGAATTAATGAATCAAAAAGCTGGTTTTATAAGAGAATAACCAAAACTGACAAACCTTTAGCCAAATTTATCAAGAAAAAGAAAGAAAAATCAAATCCATGCAATAATGACTGAAAAGGAAATTACTACAGATCTCATGGAAATTGAAAAGATCATGAACAGCTACTTTGAAAATTTCTACTCACATGGGGTAGAAAATACACAGGATATGGACAGATTTCTAGGAACATATGAACTACCAAAGCTCAATCAAGAAGATACAACAATTTTCATAACCCAATATCAGCTAGTGAAATTGAAAATGTGATTCAGAAATTACAAACAAAGAAAAGCTCAGGTCCTGATGGATTTATGGCTGAATTCTACAAGAAATTTGAAGGATATTTAATGCCAATAGTCCTTAAACTCTTCAATGAAATTGAAGATACAACATATTGTAATGCAGAAAACAAAAAATTCCATGAGAGGAAAAAGTGGAAATATTGCCTTTCACAATAGCATCTAAAAAAAATGAAATATCTAGGAATCAACCTAACCAAGAATGTAAAAGACCTATCTGTTGAAAATTATACTACCCTAAAACAAAAAGATTAAAGAGGATATTAAAAAATGGAAGGATACTCCTTGGTCTTGGTTAGGAAGAACCAACACTGAAAATGGCTATACTCCTGAAACTCTTATACAGATTCAGTGTAACCCCAATCAAAATACCATTAACATAACTTACAGATCTAGAGGAAATATTCCTAAAATTCATCTCAAAACAGAAGAAACCTAGAATAGCAATGGTGATTCTGGGCAACAAAGACAAGACAGGAGGCATCTCAATTCCTGACTTGAGACTATACTACAAAGCCACAGTAGTGAAATCACCATGGTGCTGGCAAAGAAATAGACCTGAGGATCAATGGAACAGATTAGAAGATGCCAGTACTACTACAAAGACACTCAGCCACCAGATATTTGACAAAGGGGCTAAACATGTCCACTGGAAAAAAGATAGCCTCTTTAATAGCACTGTTGGGAAAATTGGCTTTCCCTATGCCAAAGACTGAAAATAGACCCATGCCTATCACCACACATTAAACTAAAGTCAAAATGGATCAAGGATCTAAACATTAAAACATAAACACTAAATCTACTGGAGGACAACGTAGGTAGAAATCTTGGAGACATAAGAGTAGGCAAAAAATTCATGAATAAAATGCAAACTGCACAGGAAATACTTCAAAAAATTAACAACTGGGATCACATATTACTAAAAAGTTTTTGCACTTGAAAGGAAACACCAACAAAGTTAAAAGAAAATCCACAGAATGTGAAAGAACGTTAGCCAACAATCCCTCAGAAAATGGACTTATATCCAGAACATATAAAGAACTGAAAAACATCAAACCCCCTAAATTCAAAGACCAGCTCCAAAAATGGCATTGGAGATGAACACACAGTTCTCAGAGGAAGATATACAAATGGCAAATAAAGATATGAAGAAATGTTCATCATCACTGGCCATTTGAGAAATGGAAATTAAAACAGCATTGAGATTTCATCTCACCCCAGAAAGAATGGCTGCCATCAAGAAAACAACTGATAACAAATGTTGGTGAGGATGCGGGGAAAAAGGGGCACTTCTTTATTGTTGGTGGGAGTGCAGACTGGTGCAACCACTGTGGAAATCAGTATGGAGATTTCTCAGAAGACTAGGATTGGAAGTTCCATCAAATCAGTTACTCCCCTCCAGGGCATTTTCCCAGAAACATTGAAAAGGTCGTATCACAGTGATATATGTGCACCCATGTTCATAGGAGCACAGTTTGTGACTATTTAGCTATAAAATGATTACCTTGAGGGCTTTATAGGTAAATGGAAGCAACTTGAAAATATCCTCATTAGTGAAATAAACAGAACTCACATTAGTAAATGTCACATTGTCTCTCTAGTGTAAAAAATAATAATAACTGACAGAATAATGGGATCCAAAAAGTATAATAGATATTTTATTTTTTTAATTTTTAAAATTATTTTAAAAGAGAAAGAAAAGAAAATTAACAAGACAAAATAGAAAAAAATAAGAAGAAAACATGGAATACAGAGTTCAAAAAAAAAGAAAAAGTAACATGATATCACTAGTTGATACATTACATCTTGTTAACTTAACAATAGTTGTTAAAGTTACAAAGTCAAAGCATAAAAAGTGGCTCGACACTCAAACATAGACAGTACAAACTCTTCAATGATCTAAAAAAAAGCTGAGTAATATGGTCATCTATTTTACATACTATACATACCATTATATCCTTTAGAGCACTTTCCTTCCCTTCCACTTTTACAACATCTGTTATATTTATTATACTTTAATATCTGTTATACTTTTTGAATACCATTATTCTGTCGATTCTTATTTTTTACACTAGAGAGATGATGTGATATTTACTAATGTGAATCTTGTTTATTTCACTAATGAGGATATTCTCAAGTTGCCTCCATTTAACTACAAAGGCCTGAAGATCATCCTTTTTTATAGCTGAGTAGTATTCCATTGTATAAAAATACCACATTTTTTTCATCCACTCTGCAGTTGATGGACATTTTGGTTGTTTCCAAGATTTAGCTATCACAAACTGTGCTGCTATGAACATGAGGGCACATATATCACTGTGATTTGACCTTTTCAGGTTTTCTGGGAAAATACCCAGGAGGGGAATAGCTGGATTGAATGGAACTTCCAGTCCTAGTTTTTTTTTTTTTTTTTTTTTTTAACAGTACCGGGGATTGAACTCACAACTGCATACTTTCAAGGCAGGTGCTTATGCCACTGATCTAAATGCCAGCCCAAATGTGATTTTTTTTTTGGTACTGGGTATTGAACTCACGTCCTTGCACTTTAAACCACTGAGCTAAATCCCCAGCCCCAATCCTAATTTTTTGAGGAATCTCCATACTGACCTCTATAGTGGTTGCACCATTCTGCACTCTCACCAACAGTGGAGAAGTGTTCCTTTTCCCCCACAGCCTCGGCAACATTTGTTATCAGTTGTTTTCTTGATGGCAGCCATTCTTTCTGGGCTGAAATGAAATCTCCATGCTTTTTAATTTGCAATTCTTGAATAACCAGTGATAGTGAACACTTCTTCACATATTTATTTGCCATGTGTATATCTTCCTCTGAGAACTGTGTGTTCATCTCCAATGCCATTTTTGGAGAGGGTCTTTGAATTTGGGGGCTTGATATTTTTCAGTTCTTTATATGTTCTGGATATAAGTCCATTGTCTGAGGGATTGTTTGCTAAAATTGTTTCCAATTCTGTGGGTTTTCTTTTCACTTTGTTGGTGATTTCTTTTCAAGTGCAGAAACTTTTTAGTAACATGAGATCCCAGTTTTTGATTCTTTCAAGTATTTCCCTTGTGGTTTGTGTTTTATTCATGAATTCTCTACCTACCCCATGTGTCCAAGATTTTTACCTACTTTGTCTTCCAGTACATTTAGTGTTTCTGTTTTAATATTTAGATCCTTGATCCATTTTAATTTTAGTTTAGTATATGGTGATAGGCATGGGTATATTCTAAGTCTTTGGCAGATGGAAAAACCAATTTTTCCAACACCATTTATTAAAGAGGATATCTTTTTTTCCAGTGAACATGTTTAGTCCCTTTGTCAAATATCAGGTGGCTTTGTAGTAGTGCTTGCATCTTCTAATCTATTCCATTAATCCTCAGGTCTATTTCTTTGCCAGCACCATGGTGATTTCACTACTGAGGCTTTGTAGTATAGTTTCAAGTCAGGAACTGAGACGCTTCCTGTCTTGTCATTGTTGCTCAGAATTACCTTTGATATTCTAGGTTTCTTCTTTTTCCAAATGAGTTTTAGGAGAGCTTTCTCTAGATCTGTCAGGTATGTCAATGATATTTTGATTGGGGTTACATTGAATCTGTATAAGTTTTGGGAGTATAGCTATTTTCACAATGTTGGTTCTTCCTAACCAAGACCAAGGAGTATCTTTCCATTTTCTAATATCCTCTTCAATCTTCTTGTTTTAGGGTAGTATAATTTTCAGCATATAGGTCTTTTACATTCTTGGTTAGGTTGATTACTAGATATTTCATTTTTTAGATGCTGTTGTGAAAGGCAATATTTCCATAATTTTTCTCTCATGGAATTTTTTGTTTGTGTACAGGAATGCTATTGATTTTTGAGTGTTGACTTTGTATCCAGCTATGCTGCTGAATTTTTTCATTATCTCTCTTAGTCTTTTAATGGAGGTTTTGGAGTCTTCTATGTAGAGTATCATGACTTCTGCAAATAGTGATAATTTAACCTGTTCTTTTCCCATTTTTACTCCTTTTATTGGTCCCTCTTGTCTGATTGTTCTGGCTAATATTTCGAGGCCTATATTGAATAGGAGTGGTGATAGTGGACATCCTTGTCTTGTTCCTGATTTTAGAGTGAAGGTTTTCAGTTTTTGTCCATTTAGTATAATGTTGGCTGTTGGTTTGTCATAGATGGCCTTAATGAGATTGAGATACATAAAATCTATTCAGAGTTTCTTTTTTTTTTTTTTTGGACTGGGGATTGAACTCACATTCATGCACTTTCCAGGAAAGCACTTATGCCACTGAGCTAAATCCCCAGCCCCTATTCTGAGTTTCTGTAGTGTTTTTAGCATGAAAAGGTGTTGGACTTTGTCAAAAGCTTTTTCTGCGTCTATTGAGATGATCATGTGATTTTTATTTTTGGCTCTGTTGATGTGGTGTATTACATTTATTGATTTGCGTATGTTGAACCATCCCTGCATTCCTGGAATGAATCCCACTTGGTCATGGTGTATAATCTTCTTGATGATTTATTGCATTCTGTTTGTCAATATTTTATTGAGAATCTTTGCATCAGTGTTCAATAGTGAGACTGGTATATAGTTCTCCTTTTTGGTTGGGTCTTTCTCTGGTTTTGGTATCAGAGTGATACTTGCCTCCAAGAATGAGTTAGAGAGGACTGCTTCTCTTTTAATTTCATTGCAGAGTTTAAGGAGTATTGGCACTAAATCTTCTCTAAAACTTTTATAGAATTGAGCTGTGAATGCATCAGGACTTGAGCTTTTCTTTGTAAGTAAGTTTTTAATTACATTTTTTAATTTCAGTAGCTGATATTCGGTTATTCAAAACTGCTATATCTTCTTGCTTGAGCTTTGGTAGTTCATGTTCCTAGAAACCTGTCATTTCCTCTGTGTTTTCCACCATATATTAGTAGAGATTTTCAAAGTAGCTGTTCATGCTCTTTTGAGTTTCCATGGGATCTGTGGTAATTTCCTTCTTTTCAGTCCTTATAGTGTAGATTTGAGTTTTTTCTTTCTTTTTCTTGATAAGGTTGGCTAGGAGTTTATCAGTTTTGTTTATTCTCTCAAAAAACAGCTTTTTGATTCATTAATTCTTTGTATTTTTTTAGTTTGAATTGCATTAATTTCTGCTCTAATCTTTACAATTTCCTCTCTTCTATGTGCTTTGGGCTTGACTTGCTCTTCCTTTTCTAGAAGCTTGAGATGTTAGGTTGAGCATTAGGTTATTTATTTGTATTTGTTCCATTTTCTTGATGTGAGTATTTATTGCTATATATTTCCCTCTGGACTTTTTTCATCGCATCCCATAGGTTATTGTGCATTGTATCTGCATTTTCATTGTATGGTTGGTATTGTTTTATTTCCTCTTTAATTTCATGTGTAACCCACCAGTCATTCAGAATATTGTTGTTTAATTTCCATGTATTTATGCAGGTTTTGCAAGATTTTTGGTCATTGATTTCCAATTTTAGTGTGCTATGATCAAATATTAAGCATGGGACAATTTCCCTTTGCATTTAGTTAAGAATGCTGTATGGGTTAATATATGGTCCATTTTGCAGAATGTGAAGCTGAGAAAAATGTATATTCTGATGTGGTTGGATGGAACACACTGTAAATATTCACTAAGTCCATTTGCTCACAGGTATGATTCAATTCTGTTATTTCTTTCCTGACTTTTTGTATAGTTGACCTATCTGTTTTTTACAGTGGGGTGTTAAGGTCTCCTACTACAATTGTATTCTTGTGTATTTGGGTTTTCATGTCCGTTAGTATTTGTCTTATATAGTTGTGTGCTCCTGTATTTGGTGCATATATAACAGTTAGTTCTTTTTCTTGTAGTTTTTCACTAATAAGTTTGTAGTGGCCTTCTTTATCTCTTTTCATTCTTTTAGGTTTGAAATTCAAACTGTCTGCAAATAGAATTTTTCTGGGATCCTGTTGCATGGAATACTGTTTTCCATCCTTTGACTTTTAATCTATGAGTTTCTTTTTGAGTCAGATGTGTTTCTTGTATACAGCATATTGTGGGATCCTTTTTCTTGATCCATTCTTTCAACCTGTGTCTTTTGATAGATCAGTGGAGCCCATTTACATTTATGGATATTGACTTTGCCATGTTGTGTTCCTATTGTTGGTTTCCTGCTTTCTTCCCTTGTTTAATTTCTTGTCCAGCCTGGTGGTTTCTTTGTGTTGTTGTTTTGGAGATTATGGTCATTTTTATCTCTATCTAGGATATCTTTCAGCACTCTTTCTAAGGTTGGTTTGGTGGACATGAATTTCTTCAGTTGTTCTTTGTCATGGAAGTATCTTGTTTCTCCATTAAATTTGAAAGACAGTTTTTCTGGGTGCAGCAGTCTGGGTTGAAAGTTGTTTTCTCTTAGGGCTTGAAATATTTCACTCCAAGTTCACTTCACTCATCTTAACCTGAAGGTTTGTGCTGAGAAGTCTGCCATGATTCTAATAGGCTTTCCTTGATAGGTGAGTTGTGTCTTTTCTCCAACTTTTGGTATTCTGTTTTTATATTGTATGTCTGAGAACTTAATTATTATATGTCTGGGTATAGATTTATGTTGGTTGTCATTGTTTGGTGTTCTGTATGCCTCACCTACTTGTGTATCAGATTTTTCCCCATGTTTGGGAAATTTTCTGCTATTTGTTCTGTGAACAGCTTAGTAATGTTCTTTGCATTGTCTCCTGCCTCCTCACTGATGCCTATTAATCTTACATTGTTTCTCCTGGCATCATCTTGAATCTGCTGGATTGTCATTTCGTGCTGCTTTGTTGTTTTTATAAGTTCTGCTCTTTCATGATTGCTATCTGCGATCGTGTCCTCAAGGTCTGAAATTCTATCCTCAGCTTCTTTTAAATGGTTTTACCAGCTTTCAATAGGAGCTTTTGTTTCTTGGATATCTCTTTGAGTTGGTTTCATGAATTCTGATTGTTTTCTGCATTGTTCATTCAAAGTTTCAATCAATTTCCCATGCTCTTGTATTTTTAAAATCTATTTCTTCTCTATGTTGAGCAAATGATTTACTAAGGTTGTTATTTCTGTCTTTAGGTAAGACATTGTTTCTAATTTGATTTCCTCTATAGCCTCATGAATTTGTTTCTTTACTTCATTTGCTATCTTCTCAGAGATTTCTGGTTTGTGACTTTTAAGGTCCTGTACTTCATTGTCATCTGTACTTGCTCCTGATGTACTAGATGTTTGAGATTGCATCTTGCCTTTTCATTTAGTCATTTTCACCTTTTTGATAAATATTTGGTCTTTCTATCCCAACAGTCCTTAGTGTGAGTTTTAGAGTCCTGCTGTGTGGCTGATGTTGTTCAAATTGCTTGGTACCACGATGAAGAGGATATCTAGCCACCTGAATTCCTCCTACATGGCCTGTTGGGTGAGTCCTATATTGTTTCTGGGCTAACTAGCCTAAAAATATTGATGTAGGGCAACTTTTCATTCTTCCTGTTGTTATACCTTCAGGTTGTTGCAGGTCACCAGATCTCCCTGACTATAATGTTTGTGTCAGCTGAGGCCCTACTGTGTCACTGGTAGTGTCATAAAGTGTTTTAATTTTCTCTAAGTTGGGGGGGACTTATTGGTGCACTCCTCAACCTGTCTGATGTTCTCTCTGTGTGTGGGTGTATTACCCACTCTCTTGCCAGATTCGCCAAGGTCTTACAGTTGGATGGAGTTTCACTTCCAGTCCTATTTACCCACTTGAAGACCTCTATTTTAAGGGCAAACTCACCACACTGACTGGAGCCTGTTGAGGTCTTCTGTTTGGGTGAGGGGTTCCTGAGTCTCTCATCCAGCTAGCACGACAATACACTGTAGTCCAAGTTTCCTATGTTCCTGGTGGAAGGGTGGGCCCAGCAGCAGCAGTTCCAGGCAGCCTAGGCCTGTGGTGGGCTTTTCTGTTGTCCCTGGTGGCCGGGTGGCCCAGTGGTTGCAGTCCCAGGCAGCCTATGCCTGAGGCGGGCTTCAGAGATGTTCCCAGTGGCAGGGCAGGCTCAGTGGCAGAGGTCCCAGACAGCTTATGCCTGCCTTGGGCTTCCAGGATCTAATAGATATTTTAAAAGTGAAAGGGAAGGAAAGTGCTCTAAAGAATATAATGGCATATATAGTATGAAAGATAGATGACCATATTACTAAGTTTCTGTTAAATCATTGAACAGAAGAGGTTCCATTGTCAGTGTTTGAGTGTCTAGCCACTTTTTATTCTTTGATTTTGTAACTTTAACAACTATTGTTAAGATGACAATATGTAATGTATCAACTAGTGATTTTACGGTGTTAATTTTTTTTTTTTGTATTCTATATTCTACTTTTTTCTCTTGTTTTCTATGTTTTAAAAACTTCTCGTCTTTCTTCCTTTAAAGAAAATAAAAAAAGTTGGAGGAAGAAGGAAAAAGACAAACAGCTCATGGTCCTTCTACCTTATTCTCTTGAGTCCTGAGTTTTAAGACTCGAACACCAAGCCAAACTAAAAACTTGCTTTTTGACAGAATAAAATAGTGAATAAAATACCAATATAAATTTTAGCAGGACCAAAGAACATTTCACACATATGCAAACAAGGCAGAATTTAGCCCATTCAATATAATTGCAAATGAAGAGTGGTTGAGTATAATTGCAATACTAATAGATGTTATACATTTTCATGCACATAAGCTATAGAATCTCTGTAAAATAATTATGTAGGGATGTAGCTTGTCTAGCATGCATGAGGCACTGAGTTCAACCCCTAGCATCCAAAATAAATAAATAAATAAGCAAATAAATTGTTAAAAGTCCAATATTCTCAAAATTTCTGAAAAGTTTCCTAAGATAATATAAAGTTAAGGATACAAACAATTATTCACATGTGGGAGTCTTTAATGTACTTGTTTACTCATCATTCATTCATTCATTCATTTTGCAACAATGTCTTACTATTGCAGCCCAGGTTGGCCTCCAACTCTCAGTGAGTCTCCTGCCTCTGCCTCCCAACTACCGGGATTCTGAAAGGATTCTGAACCAGTTTTGCAGCAGATGTAAGCTGAGAAGAGATCCCTGCTTTGCCTTGCTCTGGGAAGGCTTAGGCACTGAGTGGAAATGTGTGAGCAAACCCAGAGAGATCAAGGAAAACTGATGCTGCATTTTTGCACTAGTATAAGCAGATAATTCCCCAGCTGTCTGTATCTCTCCACATATAGAAATGTGCCTTGGGGATATGAACTTTCCTCATTTTTCAGTCTCTCCCCTGTTTATCTAGAGCTTTAACTACATTTCCAGATTCTTGAATGCACTAAACTTGCCCACTTTCCTATCTAGACCTTTGGTGGCCCCCAGAAGTGGCTCAGATGAGAGGGAAGAACCTGATCTGATGCGGCAGATCCTAAAGGGGAGGTTTCTCTACCTTTAATGTATGCTGGTGGGTAGTTGTTAAGAAAATAACAATGTTAAAAACAAATAATGGTTGTAGTCTGTTGACCACATACACAGATGAACAAAAAAAAAGAGAGGAAAAGATTTGGTGAACAAAACTAGTGATGAAATACTGCCACACACACAGAACAGATGGACTAAATTAATAAACATCTTGACTAATGGTTCACATATTCAGCTAATGATTTAACATCTGAATGGTATGAATTATCCATATTGAGCAAAGGAACAGAAACCAGAAACAAGAAAGTAATAAACTTCCTTAAACAGGGCTGAAGCATGTGTCCAACGATCTTGGGTGCAGATATTTTTACAAGGTGTGTGGGAGACAACTTGAGTGACTTGAATGCAGAACAAGTGCTGCAACTTTGATTATATGGAAACTTATTTTCTTATACTGATATGTACAGAGCTGACTATGGTATTTCCTTCTCTCTTCAGTTGGCTCTAAGCATTGTAAATAAGGCCTAGGAAGGTAGTGGTATGTAATCTCTAAAGTCATCAGACAGTCTTCTGTTTCCTTGCATAGTGCTCTCTCTAAAATATATAATAAGCACAGTGGAACAGTAGAGCCAGTCAGCTCCAGGAATGTTAACTGGGTATGAGTGTTGAGATAAGGAGGCTATGACTCCCCAGGGCACAAAAATTTAGGTATCAAAAACTCAAGCAACAGCCACTAAAAGCAATTCAGTTGCTACCTTCATTGGATTATGCAAATTGATTTTTCTGCATATCTTTATCTCTACATTTTGCAGAGATGCTTTTCTCACTACCTGGCTAGTCAGCTCAAGTTACTATGTAGTTCCCACCATCCTCACTGTCACTCATCTCTGAGCTGCCCCCTTCCTCAGAAGATAGTAAATTCTGGGAGAGGCCTAGTATCAAGGCCTTTGACTGCACATCCTCATGGGGATCCCTTGGCTGCCCTTTAGTTTGAATATGTCTTGGTGTCTCACCATGAGTTGCACTGAGGGTAGTAGATTGGAATTAACTTGCCGGTATTCCAATAACATCTCAATGGGATTATAAATATAACCTTTTGGATTGTGAGGAAGACTAGAAAACAGATTAGAACACTTGGATAACTATACTCAATATTTGGGATTACAATAGAGATGGTTGCTAAACTTCCAAAAAATTCATAACTGTCCTTTTGCTTGGGACTTTTGCTTGGTTTCAGAGGGTGAGAGAAGCAGAAGGGGCAATTGTACTTTGGCAAGCAGTTTCCAAAGAAAGTAGCTCTTACATAACAAGCTGTAGAGGAGGTAGGTAGTTAGGCTCTCCTTGGCTACACCACAGACAGTCCATCCACTTATTTTCTTCATGGAAAGTAGCAAGCCTTTCACAGAGCTGAGATTGTTCTGACCTGAGAGGGAGCTCTCCTGTTCCAGGTTGGCCCCAATGGGTGAGGTTTCAAGGTTATCTCACTTTCAATGCCCTGTTAGGGCCTGAAAGACCAGAGTTGGTACTTAAGGTCAGTCATATTCAGCCTCAGATTTACCTAAGAATTCACCTAGCAAAAAGAGGGAAGTAGTGACAACATCCTTGTAAAGATAGCACTCAGAGGCTGAAAGAGTTCCAAGCTAGCCTGGACTGCATAGTGAGTTCAAAGGCAACCTGAAGTGCACAGTGAGACCCTGTCTCAAAATACACACAATTCCCCCCAAACAGGCAACAAACAGAAGAATTCACTTAGAAAACTTCTTTTACAATCAATGTTGTTGAGGGACATGTTACATGCACTCATTTAGCATGCACAGTGTGATGAGTGGTTTTTGTTTAATTTTTTTTTCTTTTTCTTTCTTTTCATTTTTTTTTCCTATTGTTCAGACAGGGTCTTGCTATGCAGTTTACTTTGTAGCTTGGGTTTACTTTGTAGGCCAAACTGTTCTTGTACTTGCAACTATCCTCCTGCTGCAGCGTCCCCAGTGCTGGGATTATGGTAGTGTGCCACCACAGCCAGCTGAGTTTTGAAGTTTTAAGCCTGCATAACTACTGCATAATCAATACTCTAAGCATTTATAACACTGAAAAGAGCTTTCCAGGTTAGTCCTCTGTAGCTAAATGCTTTTCAGCATTGCCTGCCCCTCCTCCACCCACATACTACCTCACATCTCCTTGAAGTTGATACTATAGATTTTTTTTAATAGATGGTTTTTAAGGAGCAATTAGAACAAATTGGTAGATGGATTTGGGAGCCTATGCATAACCATTAAAAGTTGTAGGGGCGGGGGCCTGACAAGTCTGGGCTGCTCCAGGGTGAGAACTATCGGCATTTCCTGAGGTATGCTCCATATTGGAACTTGAGGCACTGGGAGAACAGGCAGCCAGCTTGCCGTCCTGGTAAGCATCTGGGGTCCTGTCAACCCACAGGCTAAGAATCAAACATCCATACCTGCCCCTTTAGCAAGTGGGAGCTGGAGGTCTGAGTATCTCTTGGGAGGATGAATGTATGCAGTGTGGCAAGTAAGGGGGATTTCCTTCTACCATCTCTCTGAAGGCAAATATTTTTATCACTGTTTTGCTCAGTTCTGATTAATGGTACTGCTCTATTCAATATTCTGTTTTTATAAGTTTGATATTTCTTTCCATTTTGCTTTACTTGATTGAAAGAACAGCTAATGTGAGGAGAATGGGATGTGCTATTGTGCCTATTGTTGTTGTCCTGGTGACCTGCTGTGAGGTTCCGTACCAATTTCACTGCACTGTCTTTGATGGCTTTGTTCTGTCTTGTTCTGCTGTATTATGCTATATTCAAAACAAACAAACCAAAAAATAGATTACAAAGTGACAAAATATCTCCAAAAAACTCCCAACTCCACCAAAGCTGATCCATGGGGCATGGATGAGGAGAAACTCAAAAACAAAGCAACAGAATAATATAAAGTGATTAAAAAGTAAACAACAACAACAAAACAAATCAGTAAGGTACTGAGCAAGCTGAAACATGATATAACTAAAAAGATAATGGACTTAAAAAGCAAAAGGAGGAAAAGGAAGTGCTCTAAAGGATATAAATGCATATATGTTTAAGTGTGTAAGATTGATAAACATGTTGCTAAGTTTTTATTGGATCATTGAACAGAACTGTTTGCAGCCTCACTGTTTGAATGTCCACTTTGTATGCTTGAATTTTGTAACTTGAACAAATATGTCTAAGAAGACAATATGTAATTTATCATCCAGTGATTTCTCAATGTTTATTTTTTTTTCTGAAATTGTGTATTGTTTCTATCCTTTTTTCTGTTTTACTTTTTTTTCCTCTTTAAATAAAATTTTTTAAAAAGTTGTAGGGGTGGGGAGAAGACATTGAGTGCCTTCCTGGCCTAGAAAGCAGAAAGGGTTAAACAGTATTTCTCAGAGGCAACCACAGCTGACATTTTGGACTAGCTAATTCTGTGTTGAGAACTGTTCCCTGCAAAGTAGCAGGTTTAGCAGCATCCCTGGCCCCCACCCACTGGAGGTAAGTGGCCACTCCTAGTTAAAACACCCAGAAGCCTCTTCAAACACTGGGAAATTTCACTATAGAGCAAATCTTGGTCCTCCCCTGGAGAGAACAGAGTTAATGATTTACCCTCTCTTTGGCTGACGACTGCAGTTGTCAGCATTGAGGCTTCTTCCTCTTTCCCTTTCCTGCCAGCCCCAGGAGTTTCACTTTCATTTGTCAGCAAGCAACCATAGAAGGAGGGAGGGAACTCAGGCAGGGCAAGCCCCTTGTGCTGAGTGAATTTCACCCTGACTTTGCCACCTCAACCAGGAGTGAAGATTTCTCCACTGGGGCCTGAAGGTGTGTGGGGAAGTCTGGGGTAGAGGGCGCTCGAGGGTGGGAGAGTCCAGGACCAAAACTGTAAGAGAAGTTGGTGGAGTTTAATTCGGGCTCAGAGGTGGTTTCCTTTGAAGGCAAGAAAAGCCCAAGTGCACACAGGAGACCACATTGAAGAGTCAGAGGAGGAAGTGCCTGAACAAGCCCTTATTTCGTCAGGTTGAATGGATTCATACAGGCTTTCTATTCTGTAGTTTCAATTTTCTGTCTTCCAAGGGAAACTGGAATTCATTCTCTCCCTCTTCCCATGCTCCTGAGGGTAGAATTAGAATTTGGCCTTTTCTGACCCCTTCCCTACTCAGAAGGTTAGCTGAGGGGAGCCCCCACTCCCCCTAGCTCCCAAGGCAGATTGCAGCCTTGAGGCTCAGCCAGAGTGGGCATTGAAACAGGCTGTTTCCCTTCAAGCTGACAACCTTGGTGGGGCTGTTTGGGCCTTTGTGATGCCCTCAGCCCTTGGTTTGCCAGAAGCCAGCAGGCTGACCCCCCTCTGACTGCTCCTGCTGTGTGATTCCTTTTATCCCATATCCTGGAGTGCCAATGTCAGGATCAACTTGATTTGCTCTGAGTAAACCTGTGACTCTTCTTCCTTTAAGAGCTAAGTCTTGCTATGTTGTCCAGGCTGACTATAAAGCCCCTGGAGTCAAATGATCCTATTGCTTCAGCCTTCTTAGGAGCTGGAAGGACTGACACAGTGCCATGCCTAAGCTACTGATGCTTGCTTGAGTAGTGCATAGAACACTGGTGTCCTCTCCTGCATTAGAACTGCATCATCTTTCCTGCTGTGCCATAATAGCTTCCTACTGACTGTTAGCACCATTTACTAGTTTTCTTTGCTCAGAGGTAATGAACAGCAGTTGGCTTTCGCTCAGGAAGAGCCTGAAGTTTCAACAGCCTCATTATGAATCTGCCTTTCTGTTGTCTCTCAGTATTTTCCATCTTAGACTCACTTGAGGACAACTTCATCTCTCTCTGTTTCTCTCTGTCTCTCTGTCTCTGTCTCTCTTTCTCTTCCTCTCTTTTTTTTGTTGGTATGGGGGACTGAACTCATGACCTTGGCTTGCCAGGCAGGTGTTTATGCCACAGAGCTAAATGCCCAGCATGTGTCTCTTTTCTAACCCGTGTGTCCTTCATATTCTTTAGACTTCTGTTAAAACCTTAGCAGCTAAATCCCTGCCTGAACAACTGTATCTTTTTTTTTTTTTTTTTTTTTTTGAAGGGAGTGAAATGGACACTAAAATGAAACAAAACAAAACAGTGCCAGGACAGTAGAGAGTCCACAATTGTTTCTATATTGCATATTGTTATTCTCTAAATAGTTGCTCACACTAGCAGGGCCCTGGCTTACAAAGTCAGTCAAACAACAAATAACTGTGAGGTTGTTTCCTTCACTTATTCTCATCTTGGCCTGTGTCACATCCTGGTGTTTATGGGGTTGGGGAGGGCTTCTTTGCTGGTTCTCTCCAGCTGGCAGGGCCTCCACTGGCACACAGTGAGGACAACTACATCTTATGGATATTGTCACCAGGGAGCAGGTTCTAACACCATGAGGTTCTGATATCACTAAGAACCAGCAACTGTCCTTGATTTTTTTTGTGTCTTTGCCAAAAGAATGCAGACAAGACACATAGCCATTCATACAGAATATGGGCAAGTTTATTGCAAAGTGATTGGTTTTCAGAGTGATAGAAAATCCACCTTCATGTGAAGGTATAGAAGCAGCAAGAGGACAGTTGCATGGGATTAAGGGTCGGGGTACATTTACCTGATTAAGTGGGTCAACCAGGAATATTATTTTCCTTCTCAGAGGTCATTGTTTCTTTACTAGGTGAATGGGCTCTTTTAACCAACTTCAGAGGGAAAAATTTTCTTGTTTACTCCAAAAAGTAAACAAGATATTTTCAATTTAGTTTGTTTTGAGAGCTTGAGGTTTTACCCTGTCTTGGTCCTTGGTCTGAACTTTTTCTGGGCCTGGGCTTTGTCAGCACCCTCAGAAGAGGTTATATTCTCATGGGTAAGATTTTTATCTCTAGCTACTGATTAAGAAAACAGTACTTAGAGATAAAAGAAAAAGGAAAAACAAATGTCTTCTTTGTTTTCAGAGTCCCCAGCAGCCTGTCTCTAGACCTGTAGTGTCTTTCTGCTTCCCAGGTATTTAAGGTACATTCTGATGCCTATCCTTTCACCACCCTTGCCTGTTCCAGAATTCCCTGTGTTGGCCTTGCTAGGGGTCTGAGCTTCACTGCTGCAGATTCCAGCTGTCTCACTAGGTCATGCACAAAACCCACCCCATGGGATACAATGGATTTATTTATTTCTTCATAAAAAATTAATTGAAAGGAATGAACACAGAATGCTGGTATGAATAATTCCATTCAGCATTCAACTTTCAATAAATACAATATCCATTCCATGTTCAATAAATACAAAATACATTTAAGCCCTTATGTTCTTGTTAGAGAATGACAATAAACAATGAATGCTAAATAGAATACACAAGAAGGTAGCTGGTGCTGTGGAAACACATATTTTAAAAACTGAATTAACATAAGGGCTCTGGGGAGACCTGATAAAGTTCTTTCAACATTTATTTTATTTTATTATTTTTGGTATCATGGATTGAACTCACGACCTTGTGCTTGCCAGGTAGATGTTAATAACTTGTGTCTCCCTTCCCCACATTTTCACTGTACTCTGGCCTCTTTGACCTAGCAGACTTTTATTTCAGAGACACCTTGTTAACTAGGTAACCTGTCTTTCTGTCAGACAGATGCCACTGATGTTCCCTTCTAGATTTCCCCAACAGCTGCTGAGCTAGGGTCATTCTTAAGCTGTCATTCCGGTCCACTCCTTCTATGTGGGGCTCTATGTCCTTGTACCTTTCTCATTCTTTGGCTGTTATGGTGGCAGCTGCTTTGACATCAGCTTGCAGCCCACTGCACATGCAACGCACCCTCAAGGCAGAATGCAAGCTCCACTACTTCCTCCCTTGATGTTTGTCTCTTAAGTTTGTCAGCATTAATAAGCCACCAGTGGAAGAAAAGGTAACAGAAACCCAATCTATGGTGTATTCATAGTCTCAGTCATAAATAGCTGGATATTATCACATCATGTGAAGCCCTGGTCTTGTGAGTCAACAGAACCCGGTCCAAGTATATCCAGAAACTAATGCCATTCAGGTTTTGGGCCATTTTCAGTATGTGTACCAGCAGCAGGATTAAACTTGGCAGTCCACTTTTTTTTTATTCATTAATTAATTTCTTTATTTTTGGTTACCAGGAATCAAACTCAGGACCTCACGCTTGCCAGGCAGGTGCTGTGCCACTGACCTAAACCCCCAACCCCAAATTCCCTCAACTGGAAGCCCAGTTTTGTCATTTCCTGTTCAGTTCATTTCAAGGATATGGTGTGGGGAGTGGGTGGTCCTGTAGGACTTAAGTATGTCCATTCAAATTTTATCATTTCCCACTTTTTTTTTCTTTTTAGGGAATGATGCATAGGTTATCATATACTGCAGACTTTACATTATCAAAACTTTTCAACTCTATTAGTTTCCTAGGGTACTTGTTAAAAAAAAATTACTATAAACTCTATGGCTTGAGATGACAGGAATTTCGTCACTTGCAGTTCAGGAGACCAGAAGTCCAACATCAAGGAGGTGGCGGACTTGATTCTTTTGGGAGGCTCTAAGGGAAAATCTTTTTTTTTTTTTTTAATGTATCTATTTTGTCTTTTTGTGGCAGGGTCTCTCTATGTCGTTCATGCTCACCTTGAGCTCACTTTGTATTCCAGGCTGGTCTCAAACTTGCAGCAATACTCCTGCCTCAGCCTCCCAAGTGCTGGGATTGTAGATGTGCATCACTATGTACAGCTGGGAAAATCTGTTCTGATAGACTTTCTCCCATCTTCTGGTAGCATGTGGCAATCCCTTCCATTCCTCAATTTGGATCTACATTACTCTCATCTCTCTGGCTGTACTCAGGGTCTCAGTCTGTGTGCCCTTTCCTCTTCTTTATAAGCTATAAGTCACTGGATTTGGGGTCCATCCTCATTCAGTATGACTTCAACTCAATTACATTTGCAAAGATTTTACTTCCAAGCAAGGTCATAGCCACACAAGTCAACATGTCTTTGTGACAGACACAATCCATTCCACTAGACAAAATGTGAAGATATTCATGTCTATCGAGACTAACCTTTCCTTCCTTTGCTGCTCAGACCTTGTCCATATCACGGTGAGGATCTGAGAATGAATATCATCAGGCCCACTTGGCCATATTCTCTGCTTGGCCACCAGCACTGGTTATGGGACTGGTTTGCCATTCTCACCAGGTTCATTTGGCGAACAAGGGGCTATAAGGGGAGGGCACCACCTGCCCACACATTTCCCCTAGATCGTGAGCTCTATGAAGGGCCTCATGGTGGAATACGAGGTGTTTCACTCTCCTGGCAGTAGCCCATCTTTAAGAGAGTGCAACCAGACCTAGTGGATGTGTGTGAACCTAACATAGTTTAAGTGAGTCTTACTCCAGTTGACTGATTGCTTGATAACTTCTTGGGCCTTAGACAGAAGTATTTTATAGGGAGTCACAATCCCATTATGGAAGCTGCTGGTACTTACCAAAAAGGGTTTAAAAGAAACTAAATATGAGATAAAAGTAATGGCAATATTGTCTTTACAAGAAGAAAGATTTAAGCCTGTTCATAACCCTTTTATTTTCCCACAAGTCTGATATAATTCCTAGTGTTCAAGGTAAGTTTTCTTATTTCTGTCTCATCTGCTTCTGTTCCCTTCATCAGCTTATCCTACCTACGTCCCTCCATCTTTGCTTCTTTGCTCATTGGAAGAAGTGGCCGCTTATTCATCATTTGGAGAGCACTGTGTATCCAGCTTTCCCCAGAATCACATGATATCGAAGACCTAGCAGTGCTCAGCCGAGCAGCCACACTGGCAATTTAGAAGGCAAGCTGCTGTGTCCTCCCTCAGCAGGGCACTTATGTATATGATTCTTTCTACCTAAGCATATTTTTCCTTTTTTTCTGATTCTATATTCCTTTCTCATTATTCAGCTTTCAATTCCAATCTTATTTATTCAAGGAGGATTATCTTGGATATTCCCTTATTTGGCCAAATATTGGATTTTCCAAAACCTATCACTTTGTGTGGAGGGTTTCTGCCACTTGCCACTTAACATTTTTGTGAAAGTTATTTAATTAATTTATGTCTTGCTTAGGTGACTATAATTTTATTATGGGTAATGTCATCTGCTCATATTTAACTTTTGATTTTTATCCTTATCCAGCATTTTAAGCACTGAGCATAATTGATAATCTGCCTTGCTAATATTTTGCTGAATGAATCAATGCATAATAGGCATTCACCTTGTGAATGTGGATTTTCCCTTTCTTGAAACTTCTCTGGTATGACCAAGAACCATTTCACTAGTATTTGTGTTTCTTAGATATTTAAGATATTTGCCAGTACCCTTTCCACATCCAATCTACAATGCTCTGTGCTTTATGTGTATCATCTCGCTTCCCCTAAAAGCACAGACTGAGGCTCCCATCAATATCTTTGACACCTGGGTGTGGTGGCACAGGCCTGTCATCTCAGTACTCAGGAAAGTCAGGCAGGAGGATTGCCACAAGTTCAAGGCCAATTTAAGCTAATAATGAGTGGAAGACCAGCCTGAACTACATAACAAGACCCTGTCTCAAAAAAAATTTTTTGGACCTATTTCCAGGTCAGAGTACAAACTCAAGACCCCTCCAACCTTGCCAATTTAACTGGACCCTTCCATTTTGGCACTCTTATAACTTTGTAGTTGGATAGTGATGTTTTTCTTTTAGACTTTGCTTCTGTTTATCTTTGCTGAAATATGTGGGGTAGCATGCGTCCATCTGAAGTAAGACCCTGAGGACATGTTTACCCTAATTCTACCTATTGAGGTGAATGATACTCTCAGTCAGTGATGGTGAACGTTTTAGAGCAGCATGCATGCTTTAGGCTTATCACCACTGCTCTAACTTTTTAAATACTATTTATCCATCAGAAAAAAAAGAAGACTCTGTTTTTTTTTTTTTTTTTTTTACAATCCTGGGGATAGAACTCACAACCACCTTGCAAGTGCTTATGCCACTGAGCTAAATCCCCAGCCCTAAAGAGGCCTCTTACTTCTCAAGAGTTTTCATATGAGGAATACATTAGTGAAATGATTACTAAATTGTAAGTAGATTATACAACTGTTAGTGATAAAACTGTCTCTATGGGGGAGGGTCATTTCCTGTTTCTATGCCTATCTCTGGAAAGCCAAGGAGAACATAAGAAGGATTGTTTAGATAGGTGTGTTAAAAGAGTAATACTTCCTCACTGGAAACCACACACATGATTCCAAATCTCAGTTGCTGGAAGACTGCTAACGGAAGAAAAGAAACATTAACAAGAAAGGTCTAATTATAGACAGGTTTTTATGTAGTTATTAAATGTCATATTCCTGTGCATTTTAGGGGCTGGCAATAAATCATGTGGAGAAAAATGCCGAATTGGTGCATACATTGCATTTCAGGAAGAAAAATAGACATAGAGACATGCTGTAATGATAAGAGAAAGATAGCAACTGTACACCAAATGTTGTATTTGTGGCTCTGCTCTCTTAGGTCAGAGATGCTCTTCTGATGAGGGGCTCTGTAAGAACAGAGCTGAGTGAAAGCCAAGAGGAAGCCATTCAAGTAACCTGGGATGATCAGCAGAGTTCTCAGCGTTAATGGCTTATGCAGGCCTTTGAATGCTGCTTGTAGTTTTTCTCCCTTGCCTTTTATACTCTTTCATTCTGTGTTCTTGTCCACTTATTAGTGTCTGCACAGTTAGACTCCTCCTTATTTTTACTATTCTGATGCCATTGTTTTTTCATCTGTGTAGAATCAAGAAGTCTTTAAGTGAGAAGAGCCTCAGGAAGTAAGACAGGAAGAAGCCCAGGGAACAGTAACAATGGCTTCCAAAATCCTGGCAAAACTAGAGAAGGAGGTGAGCTGCCCCATCTGCCTGGAGCTGCTGACAGAACCCCTGATACTAGGCTGTGGCCACAGCTTGTGCCACGCCTGCATCACTTTGAACAGCAAAAAGGCAGGAAAGGACAGCGGCTGTCCCGTGTGTGGTGTCAGGGATCCCCGTGGAAATCTGTGGCCCAATCACCACTTGACTGACATAGTGGAGAAACTCAGGGAGGTGAAGCTGAGCACTGGCATGGGAAAGAAGAGAGATTTCTGTGCATTCCATGGAGAGAAACTTCAACTCTTCTGTGAGGATGATGGAAAGATCATTTGCTGGCTCTGCGAGCGTTCTCAGGAACACCGTGGTCACCACACGTTCGTCCTGGAGGAAGTAGCCCAGGAGTGTCAGGTATGGGGCTGATTGAGAGACTGAGCAGGTCTTTGCTAAGAAATCTCATCTTTTTTTCCTTCCTCACTCACACTGACACCCTAACACAGAATCTTGGGATCTGTTTCCTAGATGTCTCTTATTCTACATTCAGCTTCTAACACCTAGAGTACATTTCAGTGTGGTCTTTCCTTTTACATAAAAGAGTGAACCTTACATATACAGAGTATCTTGGCTCAGAGTAGGTAGTTTGGAGTCACTTCTCCCCGCTTCGTTATGTCAGCAGGGGATTTCTTCCTTAGTGTTGTCCTTATTGTTCCTCTTGGCTGGATGATGGCTGAGGAGCATTGTAGATTGGATGTGGAAAGGGTACTGGCAAGAGGAAAGCAACTGCACTCACAACAGGGTCAGGGGAAAGAGAGGAGCAGGCTCCTGCTGGTGAGAAGATTATGAAATTTCTCCCTCAGCAATAATGAATACATTCACACCCTCAGAATGCTTCACCGAATTTTAATCATCAACTTCAAAAATTCCTAAAAATTTATCACATCTAAAATCAACCTGATTTATTTCCCACTAATCCTCTGTTCAGATGCTAAAAAAGCTCAAAACTTGACTCCAGTGTGATTTCCTTCCTTATAGGAGAAGCTCCAGGCAGCTCTCAAGAGGCTGAGGAAAGAGCAGCAGGAAGCTGAGAAATTGAAAGCTGACATCAGAGAAGATAGACTTTCTTGGAAGGCAAGATGAGGCATTCAGAGACCAGACTCTTGGCAGGATGTTTGGTTCTAATTTCAGAAGTCCCTTTATCTTTATTCTGCAATGTTTCATAAATTTAGAGTTATCTGATTGATTCTTTTCTTTGTTTTGTCCTTGTTTGGGTGGGTGTGGGGGGCTGGAGCACAGACATGTTATCACTGCACTTGCATATCTGCAAGAAAGTATAGAGATGGACTGTGTGATGGGGTGAGGCTGGAGAATAATGTTCTGTGTCTTTTCTCCAAGGATGCTTTCATACTTCATGGGAGGACACTAGGAAAAAGACCTAAGATTTCCTGGTTTAAAATGGGGAGTGCAATACTGCAGGGAACCATAGTGCCCAAGATTACTGTTTACCAGGGAGAGTTCAGTTGGCTGTCTTTTGTAAAGTTGCCCTAGGCAAGATGGGTGGAGGGAGTCTTCAGGGAGCTGCTAAAGATAAAAGAGGAAAAAAACACAACCATCCCCGCAAACCCTGGCAAACTGGTCTCTAGCTTGCTCACCCCTCCTTGTTTTTGAAGTCCCTGAAAACTATTATCTCCCTGGCTCCTAAATTTTTGCACAGTATGGCCAGTGTGATGGATTCGTTGCACCTCTATTTGCCTGTCTTTGCAGTATCAGATGAAGACTGAGAAACAAAGGATACGACTAGAATTTACTTGGCTTAGACTAATCCTAGACAGTGAGGAACAGAGAGAGCTGCAAAGATTGGAGGAAGAAGAGAAGACGACATTGGATAATTTGGCTCTAGCTGAGGCCGAGCTGGTTCAGCAGAGCCAGGTGGTGAGAGAGCTCATCTCTGATCTGGAGCGTCGCAGTCAGTGGTCGGCAGTGGAGCTGCTGCAGGTGGGTAAGAACAACAAGCCCAGTGTGTCAGAAACCTACTCTGCCATGTTCCTTTATTTGGGCTGTAGCTTTCCAGGTGGAAAAGAAATACTGAAACCAAGTATTCCAGCTTTATTTTTCTCAAAAAAGCATTAAGGTTTTTACAATATATTCAGTGTTAACTATGGGATTTTGTAGAAGCCCTTTATTAGGCTGAAAAAGCTCCTTTCTCTGCAGGGTTTTCCTCTCTACTTTTGTTTTTGTCTTGAAAATGAGTGGAATTTTGTCAGACATTTTTTCTGTCTTCTGTTGAGATTGTTGTATGGTTTTTATTCTATAGTTTAATACAGCATTGTCTAAACTTTCTTTTGCTAAACCAAATCTTTATTTCTTAGTTAAGTCAAATCTCACTTCACCATTATTATACTGACCAACACTTTTTTTTCTGTATTCAACTTGCTATGATTTTGATGAAGAATTTTGTGTCTATATTCCTAAGGAGTTTTGGCCTATCATTTTTCTTTGTTGTGGTTTTTTTTTTTTTTTTTTTTTTTGTGTGTGTGTGTGTGTGTGTGTGTGTGTGATTTTAGTATCAGGGTGGGACTGACCTCATATAATTCTTTGGTTCCCTCCTCTTTTATTTTTCAGAGGAATCTCTGAGATATTACTATTATACCATTTTTTCCATTTTTTTGTTTAAAGAGAAACAAAAGCTTGTGAAGGGTAGAGGTAATACAGAATTCCAAATAAATAAATAAATAAATAAACAATAAGAAATCACTAGTTAATAAATTACATATTGTCCTCTTAGAAATAGTTGCTCAGGTTACAAAATTAAAGCATACAAAGTAGATAGTCAAACAGTGAGAGTATAGACAGCTGTGCATGCATGAATTTCTGCATGTATTTCTATACTTTCTGTATTAGAGGGAAAAACAAAACTTAGCAAGACAAAACAAAAAATTTCCTATAAAAACATGAAACCAAAAAGTCATATAAAACCATAGTACAAGGTGATCTACAATGATTACTGTGACTATTATACCTTTAAACTTTAGGAAAATTCACCCATGAAGGTCTCAGAGTCTGGCTGTTTCTTTTTAAGAAGTCTGGGACTTCCAATCCAGTCTCTTTACATATTTTAAGTCTATTCACCTTTTCTATTATTTTGAATCACTATTGGTAGTGTCTGTGCTTCCAGGCACTTTTTCATTTCATCCAGATTAATTTGTTGGTTACAAATATTTATAGTTTACAGAGAGAGAATGTATATGTGCGTGTGTTACACTTGGAATTAAATCCAGGGTGTTGCACTTGTAAAACAAGGGCTCTACCATTGAGCTCCATCCCCATCCCTGGAACATCTTCATTTCCTAAGAATAGTAATAATATCCTATACTTCATTTCTGATTTGAATAATTTACTTCCTTTCTCTTTTTCCTTGATGTGCCTAATGAAAAATTTGACAGTTTTATTTTTAAATGACACACTTTTACTTTCTCTGATATGTTTCTTTTGTTGTTTACTCTTTATTTTTTTTTCACAAGTTCTGTTTTAATCCTTATATTTTTTCAATTCACATTGTCTCTCTTTTTTCCTAGGACATGAGTGGAATTATGAAATGGTATGTATGGGTAAGCAGGAGTAGTGCTTTTGTATTATGAAGAGAGGTTTGTAGCTATTAGAAGCATTTTGATCAAAGTGAAAAAAAAAACCCTATCAGATCAAGGAAATTTGAATGTTATATTACTTTAAATCAGTGGTCATAGTGAGGGCTTGTGTGTTCCACATCTACTCAGGAAGGAGGAAATTTCTATGAGAGGTGAATGTGGTGTTTGATATTCAAGATTACAGCTAGAAAGGATATTGGAGATTAGGGGTTTCACAGTCAGACTTCTGTGACTTCACTCATTTAATTTACCTTTTGTCCCTCTATCCTTCATTCCTTATATACTTTATTATTGTGTTAAAGTGCTTAGTCAAGTCCTAAGAGAGGTCACAGGGATGCCTCCTTTATATTCATTTGCTTATATGAGAGAGAAGAGATGAGGGCATTCTTCAAGATTCTCACTGAAGGTCTAAAACCAAATGTAAACCTTGAGATTAGTGGCTTTCACCCAGCTTGCTAATAGTTAATCTCTTTCTGTTTCCATTCTTTAGAAGCTCATATGTTACAGTGCTTATTTCTGTGTAACCCACCTGTTGGTATCAAGTTCCACGCAGAGACACAAGAAACTCTGTGTTTATTTTTGTAGTCATAACTTCTGTTTTGAGAAGAATGTGTAATGTGCCCCCCTGGCCTCATGAATAATATGAAATCTCTACTATGGACCACCACTAGAGTCCAGGCTACACAGACTCAGATACTTCCTCTAGGGATTCCCACATCAGAGCCACAATCCAGAGTCCATGCTTGATTTGTTTAGGCTGCCGCCTCCCTGGCCTTCCCTGGAAGAACCATGGAGAAACAATGACTTTTCCACATCACTGTAACAAAGGCCTTTTCTACATATGGTTTCACCTCAGATTGTATTATTTCCATCAAATATCAAAGGAAGGGTAAATTCCACTTTTAGAAGAGGGAACTGTGATTTCAAGAAATAAGGAGCTTCCAAGGTCACAAAGGGGGTTAGTGCAAGCATCATCCACACAAGCCTTTCTCCTCAATCAGAGTCAGGCCTGTCCTCAGCCTCACCAGGGAGGAGCCATGAAATGCATCTATCATGAGGAAAGAGGGCAAGTGGGTGGTTTGGTGAGATAAGCCAAATATGGAGCTCAGGAAGTTT
The DNA here is from genome assembly GCA_004027455.1 of Hydrochoerus hydrochaeris. Classification (NCBI taxonomy): domain Eukaryota; kingdom Metazoa; phylum Chordata; class Mammalia; order Rodentia; family Hydrochaeridae; genus Hydrochoerus; species Hydrochoerus hydrochaeris. The sequence continues at coordinate 18,944 of PVLA01011002.1, read as the reverse complement.
TGTCGTCCCTAGGAGTGAGATCTGGACACTGAGGAAGCCAAAAATTCCTTCCAAGAAACTGAAGAGATGGTTTTCCCCTCCAGACCTGAGCAGGATGCTGCAACTGTATAGAGGTGAGGGAGCCAGGGGAAGGGAGCAGATGTAGGACTCTGTGACATCAGGGGACCTGGGCTAGTTTAAAAGCTAAGGTGGGAGATTGGGAAGAGGTTTTTTGTGCTGAGGAGGATGCAGTTTTGTTTCAGGCATCTAATTCAGCCTCTCATTTACCAGCACGCATTGTTACAATTCTCCCTCCATAGCCTCTAATTCAGAGAAGAGCTATTGTGCCTTGATTTTTTTAATGTTTCTAATCAAAATCATTGAATGTTTTGTCATTTCAGAGTTAAGAGATATCCAAGGCTACTGGGGTAAGAAGCTGTTGGGTCTTCAAATCACTGTATTCTACTGAAAGTGGTGGTACACGCCTGCTGTCCTAGTATTCTGGGGAATAAGGCAGGAAGATGGCAAATATAAACCCAGCCAAGGCTACTTAGTGACACTATCTCAAAAACAAACAAACAAACAAAGACACAAACAAACAAATTAGCTGGGCATAAGGTGGTGCATTCCTAGAATTCCAGCACTTGGGAGGCTGAGGCAGGAGGATTGCCACATGTTCAAGGGCAGTCTGGGCTACATAGTGTGTCCAGTCCAACCTGAACTATAGAGTGAGATCTTATCTCAAAAAAAAAAATTAAGAGATGGGGAAGTATCTCAGTGCAAAAAATCCTGAGTTCTCTCTGTAACACACAGAGACACACACACACACACACACACACACACACACACATACACACACACAAATCACTGAGGTCTGATCACTTTTCAGAACTTTGTAGTTTCAACATAATTTTATCATCTTGTCTTGTGTGTCCTCAGCAATGCACAGTGTGTTTCTCTAGCATTTTTACCTCCTGTCCAGTCCATTAACACAAAATTCCCCAAGTTCCCTCTTCATAGTGTCACCAGATGAACCTGCTTCGTATCTATCAGCTGACCTTTTATTTTCCTTTTTTTTTTTCCCTCCTGTAGTGGATTTTACACTGAATCCAGTCAACCTAAATTTGAATCTTGTCCTTTCGGAAGATCACAGACAAGTGAGACCTGTGCCAATTTGGCCGTTTCAGTGTGATAATTATGGTATTTTAGGCTCCCAGCATTTCTCCTCGGGAAAACATTACTGGGAGATAGATGTGTCCAGCAAGACTGCCTGGGTCCTGGGCGTATACTGTAGAAAACCTTCTGTAAAGTTTACTGATAGTCACAGCACAACCCATTCAAGTGCTCGCTGTAGGTACACACCTCAGCATGGCTACTGGGTTATAGGCTTACAGAAGAACTTTGAGTATTATGCCTTTGATGAATCTTCTACCTCTGATCCTAAGGTTCTGGCTCTCTCCATGGATCTTCCTCTCCATCGCGTTGGGGTTTTCCTCAACTTTGAAGCAGGCACTGTCTCCTTTTTCAACATCACAAACCATGGGTCTCTCATCTACAGATTCTGTAAATGTTCCTATTCTCGACCCGTTTATCCATATTTCAATCCTTGGGACTGTCCAGCCCCCTTGACTTTGTGCCCTCCGAGCTCCTGAATTTACCCATTCCCTCATCTACTTGTAGGACTCCTGTCTCTGTCTTCAGCTCATCGCTGGTGTCAGAGCACATCTGTGCTATTCAGACTGCCTCTTCCCTGTGGTTTCCCTTCACTACTTGGGAACTTTGACTCATCCTTGAGGCACACAGTGTATTTTGTGTGAATTAGGAGAGAAGCGAATTTACTCCACTTCATGTTCTCACAGACATCAATCCCTACCAAAGATGGGTCCATATTTGTGTAAGATCCATAGCCTCCCAGTTCTCCATATTTCTCTTCATCCCTGATCCGAAGATACTTGGCAAAGGCTGTTAGCCAGGTATTAATATTTGTTTTAAAATAATACATAAGAATTACTCTCATGAGCCACGCCACAACAACTTAAGGTTCTTTGAACAAATCCCACTTTATGATACCCCAGCTTCATCTAAGCGTCCAGGAGAGGAAAATTAACATAAGCAGTAGACATACCCAGAGTTATGTCTGGAGTATTTGAGTGAAATCCTGTCTCTTCTTTTATAAGCTCTGCGAAGCTTTGGTCTTGGATAAATTCGGGGTTTCTTTTTTCTAAAACAGAAATTATGATTTACATTGAAATGCATTGTGAGGAACCAAAATGTCACTAAATATCTATTCTAAATGCTTAGTATATAATAGTAAATAGTTGCCTTTGTGATTACTGAAAATTATAAACTCTTGTTACTGTCATATATATCAATTTCATGCCTTCATAATAATAATAATTGTGCGGAAATTTCACTTTTCAAGTTTTAGATTCCCCTGCCAAGCTTATTCTGTTCAAGTTTTGTTTTATAAAACTTTTCCTACTGTGGCTTATACTGTTTTTAAAGCTCTTTATGATGAATGAGCCAGAGAACTATGAAGGAATGAGTTTCCATAATATGTTCAATATCAAGAACCATTTCTAGGAACAGCTATTACAAGCTACAGTCTTCTAGCACATGTTTTCAGGACATTTCTTGGATGACGATTGTTAGTTACTACTGCTAGTTACCACCCCATGCACTTTTCTTTTAATTAATTTAAAATTCAGAATGACTACCTAGAGCTACCAGGAGAACAAAGACACACACCATTTTTTAAAAATTATGCTGTATAAATTAGGGAAAGTATACTTTATAAATTTTTACAGAGCAAAAATGGAATGAAAAAGAAAGTGCTTGACCTGGGAATTATATATAACGATATACCCAAGATAGGTAGAATGTAAGATTCATGACTAGGATAATAGTCACTACTAGGATACCTTGGGCTACCTTATAAAATTGCCATGTCCTGTATTTCAATGGAAAAAACACCAGTTGTGGACTGAACATTTATGTAAACTAATTCCATATTGTCATAGAGTGGGACTTGAACTAAAAAAATTCATGTATTATAATAAAGCACACCAAAGGTTTCTCTCTCCCTGACTGTTCACAAAGAAAAGGGAACACAAGCAAGAGGGAGGCTGCCATCTGCATCCCAAGGGCAGAGCCTTCACACAGCACGGGTCCGGCTGGCATCTTACTCTTGGATTTTCAGTTCCCAGAACTGTGACTTGATTTCCACAGTTTAAGCTACTTGATCAATATTTTGTTATAGTAGCTAAATACATTATGAACTGAATTCAGGAAGTGCTACTGATATCCAAATCTCCTTGGTAAAGAAGCTTTGGGATCATCTCAATAGAAAAAGAAGCACAACCAGCTGAGCTGCTTCTTACCCAAAGCAGTTAATGAAAGAATGGGTGAGTGTAAAAACCAGCTATGACTGCATAAAAAGTTACAGAAATGAGGCCTGTGATTGTCATGATTATTTCTTGCTACTGCTTGTGTAACATCTCTTTTTCCTTTTATCTTCTTTTTATATAACAAAATCAATTAACTTCTCATCACCAATTTATGTGTTTTAATACTTGCTATCCTGTAGCAATTACATTACAGTATAACAAGAGTGAGCACTACCCAGACTTTGATCTTCTTCTGAAAATGGTTACTGTATCGTTATATCTCACTCTGTGGAATTATGGCTTTGTTATTGTCTTTATATGGAGAAACCGAGTCAGGATGGAGCTTGGCTAGCATCAACCCCAGGCAACTGGAAAACTGTACCAAAGATCTTGTTTCTATTTTTATGATGATGTCAGATTGTCAGACTGAGAAATTTCTAATCACCATTGGTGATGACTCTAGAAACCTGTGCTTATTTATTGTCCATGCATAATATTTTTACTTTTTAAAATTTCATTTTACAAAGATAAAACCCAGGAAAATAAAACAGAATGAAATCAATCAAAATAAACCAGAGTAAGTGATGCAGGCCTTCCAAAACTTATGAAATCAACAATAGTTACCACAATGCTTTTGCTGTTTACAAGATAGCTGCAGAAAACACCTTCAGGCATATTAAAAATTGAACAGAATGGAATAGAATAGAAACAATAAAAACAAAACAATAAATGCAATAAAGGACATCAAAACAGGCTAGTAGTAAATACATAATGTCTTCCATAGCATGTCTTGCTATCTTTGAAATATCTGCTCACACCACCATAGTTAACATAAACAAATAGAAGAAAATAAAAACCCATCCCAACAAAACAATAAAAATGATGTGTTTCCCTGTGATCTTCTCCCATGGGGCCTGGCTCTTTCCCTCTGCAGTCTGTGAATGATGCTGACTCATGGAGAGAGGCTTGGGTCTGGTTCTCTATTTATGCATAATCTCACAGGCAGAAGGCTCCTCATGGCTGTGGCCATTCACCTCCAAATGTGGTTCTAAATCTCCAGCCTAATCCTAAGGTACCAGAAACGCAGGACTGTATGACAGCCACTAAGCAACTTCGGAAGAGGTCCTATAATGGATACACAGGCAGACAGTTATCCATAGATTGTGTCTATGGGAATTTTTGAGTCCTCAGCCTGTTACTCAAAAAGGAGTGAAGCTGAGGGTGTCTGTAGGCTTTACAATATTTTCTGCAGATTTTCCTTTCTGGAGACAGGAGCCTCTGTTAAAACAACAAATAAATGCATAGTTCTCTGTATGTGTTTTGTTTTATGCATGTCGTTTTTTACCATTTTCAGATCTTTATTTCTTTATAACTGCATTTCTTCTCAACTGGGAGAGAAGTATTTCAGTAAACGAGACAACACTTATGCTCCTAGAAATTGACTTGTCAATGTAATAAGATAGTCTGGACTCTTCCTAGTGAGTGACAACTTCAGTCATCTTTTTTTTTTTTAATTTAAAGAGAAAAAAAACAGAAAAAATGTGGAAATATTACAGAATTAAAAAAAAGATAAACAGTAAGAGATCACTGGTTAATAAATTACATATTGTCCTTTTAGAAAGTTGTTCAAATTACAAAATTGGAGCATACAAAATAGACATTCAAACAGATCTGTTCAACAATCCAACAAGAACTTAGAAGTATGGTTATCTATCCTACACATGTAAATATTCATGCAGTTATATCTTTTATAGCACTTCCTATTTCCTCTCTTTCTCAGTCATCTTGCAGTGAGTCACAGGAAGGGAAAGTGTATTGGAGTCTGTGTCTAGATCCCCAATCTCCCAAACAAGTACACAGTGAAGGTCCAAATAAATGAGACAAGCAGTATGATTTTTAGGCCTCCAGAAGGACCAAAACCCTCTGTAGACTTTTAACTCTGGTGGCTGAGACAGAAAATGTCTCTGGGAGGCCTGTATTTATTTAGTATTCATACAAGGAAGGTGTTAGAGTTTTAAATGCAGGAAACCTGAGCAGGACCTGGGGAGGGGTTAAAGGACACCTCCAAGCAATGATGATGTTAAGTTATCCTAGGAGAAAGTCTCCAGGTGTCCTCAGCTGTGGCCTATCTTGCTCCCTGACATGTCTCCTCATTCTCAGTTCAGCCATGCCTGGGCCATGCCACAGCCCTGCGCATGTATTCAGCTTCAACAGCTCCACCAGAGGTGTAAGGGAAATGTAAGAGTGCTGTGGTAGAGCTATGTGCATAGAAGCACACACACCCACATGGACTGACAATATCCAACTTGGAATCTCTTCTCCATCATGGTCACCTAGAGATTAAGAATTCAGGATTTTCTTTTTTCTTTTTTTCTATCGGTACCGGTACCAGAGATTGAACTCATGACCATGGACTTGCGAGACAGGAGCTTATGCCACTGAGCTAAATTCCCAGCCACTGGGGATTTCCAATGGCTGAGCACTGCTGCAAACAGGTAGCACTTGACAATATATGCCACCCTTGCTTTTCTTCTTTCTTTCTTTCTTTCTTTCTTTCTTTCTTTCTTTCTTTCTTTCTTTCTTTCTTTCTCCTTCCTTCCTTCCTTCCTTCCTTCCTTCCTTCCTTCCTTCCTTCCTTCTTTTTTCTTTTCTTTCCCACTTATAAGTAAGTTGAGGAAGAGATGCAGGTCCAAATGTAAAAATGCATGAAGTTCCCACCAAATACCATGTTTACTACACAATTCTTGTGTCTCACTGAAGGAGAACAGACATTTTCCCTCAGTCATATGAAATACACCAGCCTTCTATCTCATTGGAAAAGACTAAAGCTACCAGGGCAAACAGAATACTTACCACACTATTGTTAAGACTTACTCCAAGTGGCCTTGTGACAACCTGTATCATCATGCATAATAAGCACAATACTCAGCCTGGCATGGTGGTTCATGTCTGTAATCCTAACATTCTAGGAGGCTGAGGCAGCAATAACAAGTTCCAGGTCAGCGCAGGCAACATAATGAGACCATGCCACAGAATAAAAGCTGAAAAACAGTTGGGGATGCAACTTGATCTGTAGATCCTAGGTTCAATCCCCAATACTGTAAAAAATAGAAATCAATAAGTAATAATACATTTATTTTATTTTAAAATGCAGAAAAGAGCTTCTGATGAAAAACAATTTTGCAGAAATGTGAAAAATGACTGGACACCTATGAAGTTACAAACACTCATTTACTAACTAGAAACATATGATTTGCTAATAATGAAAAAAAACAAAGGTGTTAGAATTGTGGTGCACACCTGTAATGCCAGCACTTAGGAGGCTGATGCATGGGGATCCCTTTAAGTTTCAGGACAGCATGGGATACACACCAAGACCTTGTCTCAAAGAACAACAACAAAAACAAAAATGAATGTGATTTGCAAATGTATTCTGGGGTTGGGGCTATGGCTCAGTGGCACAAGTGCCTGCCTGGCAAGTGCAAGGTCCTGAGTTTAATTCACAGCAATATATATATATATTCTAGTTTCTTAAAAACACAACGAGGACATAAAGTTTCTGTAAGTGAACTGATATATATGCTTTAAAATCATTTATGTAAGTCAAATGAGAATGAGCCAAAAATGAAAACACCAAGCTGGGTTATTGTTCATGTGCCCAGAACAAGATGAGTAACTAAAAATCTTGTTTAGTTTTTAAAATGTTCTGTGAGATAAATTTAAATATTATTATCATTTTATTTATCTTTTACAAATGGCAACCTGAATCCCACAGAATAAATATATTTTCTAGGGACCAATATGTGGTAATACTGGAATTACATCTGCACAGCACCCTAAAATTGTGAGAAAGAACTTATATGGCTTCACTGCAGTAGTCTTAATAATGACATCTGGGACCAAAAAATAGGCTTCTCTAGGGTCAACTGTACTTCCCTTTTGCATGACCTGTTTCATGGGACAGTGATGCTTCTTTTTTCACTGTTCAGTTATTACTAGAACAAATACTTACTGAGACATGCTCAGTGGATACTTAATATTGACTTTATTCTCTCACAGTGATCAAGGTTAACAGGTGCAAGGCTGATACAAAAACTCTTGTAAGAAAATACACAAAGCATTCAACCATATTATTAAAAGTTATACTGCTTGAATATGGAGAGATATAATTTGAACTTAGATCCTAAACAGAAAATCTCTATTCCCATCACCCCCAATATATAATTATTGATAGATTTTTTTGGCATTAAACTTTTATAAGTACACATTTGCAGTACATAATGTTAAATTCTGGTGGCCACTGGCACAGAAACATAACAGAATATAATTTTGGGGGGGGGGACCAAGAATCAAACTCAGGATCTTGTACTTGCCTGGAAGGCATTGTGGTATTGAGCTATATCCCCAGCCCACACTGTAATTTATTAATGTCCCTTTCCTTTCCCCTCCTGATACCTGCACCTCTTAGTTTCTCATTCCTTTGCAAAACATCTATGTCCTTATTTCCTATAATGAGATTCTGTTTTTCACCCCTGGATGAAAAAGAACCATCAAGGCAAAAGTGACCAACACTAATGCTAAGGGCTGATTCTTTAGTGAGAACACTCCAATGCATAGTCTTCAATGTACAGACAGTTAGGTGAAAACTTTCCTTTATCTTTTTTCAGTGCCAGAGAACAAGACTATGAAGATTGGGCCCTGTTTTCTGAGATGAGACTGTTTTTCACCCCTGGATGAGTGACCTACTCTACTGTGAAGGGCTCATTTTTTTTCCTGAGAACACCCCTATAAACAGTCTTTGATGCTTAGAAAGTTGGGTGAACACTTGCCTTCCTTTTTCTCAGTGGCAGAGAATGACACTGTAAAGATTGTTACCAACAGTTACCTCAGTAGTGGTCTTTCTTAAGAGGACTGATTCATTTTCTTGGGAGTATGGAAAGTGATAAAGAAAGATTCTCTCCTGAGCAAATGGATATTGGGAAGAAAACAGTGCCAGAGAATGCCATTTGTGTAAATCCCAAGGTGAGTGAAGGATGTCCAATTGGGAGACCAGGAGACAGCAGGCCACTCAGAGGCAGGAGACATACACCTTGGCCAGAGGCACAGCAGGGAAGAGGGAGAGCATATAAGAAAGGTCACACATTTAGCCCACACAGTGTCACAGGTTCTGAACATCCCCCAGGACTGAAAACTGGGAAAACATTACCAGCAAAGGCACACCGAGAGAATTTATAGATGAGAAACTCATGGTCGGTCACACTGTAGAATGAGAGAGTATGAGCCTCTTCGTCTGGCAAAACCCCAACCTAATTTGGAGAAACAGTTGGAGAAAGGGTCGTGAAGAAGAACCAGAGCTGCGATACTTCCTCAAAGCATTATCCTACATTTTGTCATGCAGCTGTATGAGCCAGTTGCCAAACTAAATGGGTAACTTGTAACACTGAACTGCAGTGAGATTTGGAAGCATGTTCCATCACTTATTCCTAGGAGCCAGGCACTTTTGTTAGTCACATCCGCCTCCCAGTAATGCTTCGGAGGCCCAGAATATCCCCTAGGAAATCCAATGCCCATAATCAATCACTTTCTCCCCTCATTTGTCTCTTATCTGCAGAAAAAACAATATTTAGATCATTGCTTGGAGCCAGTGTCATATGAGCTGTAGAAAAATTACAGCATTGATGAGGGATGTGATGTAGCACAATGTGTGATGTTATGATGCAAGAGGACTCTAGGGAAGATCTTGAGAAAGAACTGAGAGGAACTGAATTCAGGAGTCTCAAGGAGTGGCAGCGCATTTGCAGAAACATACTATGCATATGTGTGTAAGAGGGAGAAATATGGGTCTCAAAATATGAGAAATAAGGTCTGAAATATACTGAAGAGAAGATGGGTTATGATATTACGAATTCTCCTTACCCCAGTGGCATTGGACCTTCTGGAGCTCTGAAGTGTCAAAGGCCATATTACATACCAGCAAGGATTCACTCTACTCTTGGGGAAGGCAAAGGAACTATGATTGGCCACTGAAATGGTAAATGAGGATGAATAGTCATTCCCCAATGATGCGATCACATTACCCGTAGACACTAATCTCCCTTGTCTCCTCTACCCACATTAGATACTGCTCTCTCTTCCCCAGTTAGCTCCTGCCTGGTCTAGAATCCCATAGCCACACACTTAACCTAGCTTTTCTCACTTTGTCTTCCTCTCACGTGGGTGGTATAAGTGATTGAACCCAGTACCCACTCTACAAATCTGTTTCACAGATTCAACACATCTCCAACTCTTTTTAAATTTTACATTGAGACAGAGTTTCCCTAATTTGCTAAGCTGCTCAGGCTGGACTTAAGCTTGCAATATTCCTGCTTCAGCTTCCTGAGTAGCTAGAACTACAGGCGGGCATGCATAATTGCACCCACCTAGCTCTGTCCCCCTTGATGGGACTGCAGCATCCTTTTCAGCTAAGGAGGTTGTTTCTTGGGAAAGGTTTTTGGTTTCTTCAGTCAAGAACTGAGTCCTAGGGAAAGAAAAAAGTGAACCACACATTTCATACCTGTGTTTTTCCAGCACCAATCACACCTGTCATTGCATCTCATTTTTGTACTTGAAATCTCTCCTCCCTGGGGATCCTGAGAAGGGACAAGGCAAACTCCTGGCCCTGGAGTTGTAAGAAACATATCTGCCTGTTCAATTAGTCTGTGTGATCTTTCAAAGATCTTAATCAGTCAGAAGCACAGTTTCTCCATTCTTCACGACTTTTAAACAAAACTGCTGCCTAAAATTAGAAAACATAATAATGCATGGAAGAGTTCCTGCCCTGAATGTGGGCTCCTGAGAAAGGGATATGGAAGTACATTTGCAACATCTGGCTCTTAGGGTGCTGGGCATATCAGGGTAGGAACCCCAGCTGGAGAGGACAAGAAATCCAAACTCTGTTCACAGAAAGGTTCTCAGACATCATCTGAGGTTTCAAGTTTCATTTTTCTTTCTTTTTTAAAAAGTTTTATTTAAAGAGAGGGGAAAAATAAAGCAAAACAGAAAAAAAGGGTAGAAACAATGCAGAATTTCAAAAAAAAAAGGAACAGTAAGAAATCACTAGTTGATACATTACATATTGTCTTCCTGGATGTAGTTGCTCAAGTTACAAAATCAAAGCATACAAAGTGGATATTCAAACAGTGAGGCTGCAAACAGCTCCTTTCTCTGATCTAACAAAAACTTAGCAACATAATTATCATTCCTATGCCTTAAATATACATGCAGTTATATCCTTTAGAGCACCTGCTTTTCCTTCTTTTGCTTTTTAAGTCCATTATCTGTTTAGTTATATCATGTTTCAGCTTGCTAGTAGCTTACTGATCTGCTTTGTTGTGTTTTTTTTCTTTTTAAATTTTTTTCTTATTTATTATTATTTTTTATTTATTTATTTTATTTTGAAGGTAGTAAAATACAGCAGAACAAGACAGAACATAGCCAACTGAGATAGTGCAGTAAAATTGGCACAGAACCTCACAGCAGGCCACCAGGACAACAGCAATAGGTACAATAGTACATCTGGTTTTCTTCACAATAGTTGTTCCTTCAATCAGGCAGAGCAATATCAAAAGGAATACTGAAATTACAAGAACAGAATATTGAATAGAGCAATACCATTGATCAAAACAGAGCAAAACAGAGATAAAAATATTTGCCCTCAAAGAAATGGCAGAAAAAAATCCCCCTTATTTGCTATATTGCATATAGTTAAACTCGCAAGGCATGCTCAGATCTCTGGCTCTCACTTGCTAGCCAGTGTGTGTGTGTATGTTTGATTCTTAGCTGGCGCCCCGGTAGGCTCACAGCCGCCCACCAGAGGGATGAACTGGCTGCCTGTTTTCCTGGTTCCCCAAGGTCCAACATGGCGTGTCGCGGATCTCAGGATATGCTAATATGATTCTCACTCTAGGGTGTGCAGCTTGCTAAGCCACAGCCACTTGCCAGAGCAGCATGCTGGCGGTTTCAGGTTTTATTTTTCCTCTGGTTTTCTTTTTTTTTTTTTTTTGGTACTGGGGATTGAACTCATGACTGTGCTTGCAAGGCAGGCACTTATGCCACTGAGCTAAATCCCCAGCCCTCCTTTTTCCTCTGGGAAAAACACAAACATTCGTCAAAGGAACACCAACTGATACTGATCTGAATTCCATGAGTTTGGAAAAACCTGATGCTGCCAAGCAGGTGTGTTATGTAGACAGAAGGATGACCTTCTCAAATTCTTCTGAACAATGTGAATAAGGTGCTTCAACTGTTTGCACTTAGGCCGAAATTCTGTTTCACAGACTTAACCCAGGTTTTTGGATGTGATCTCTACTATTTTCAGGAGAAAAATATAAATACTGCTTGTAGGAATTATCCCAATGGATGGTTCTTGCTACTTGGCAAGGAAAATGTATTTCATGTACAATAAATCAAGCTCCTAGTAAATCCAAAGCTTAGAGCTAGATAGAGCTACACAGGGAATAAAATGATCACACCATGGAAGGTGATGGTTGATGCTTAATACCACTGCTCTTTTAGTCTGTGAGTCCTCACAATTCAAATTGTACCATAAATTTGGTCCATTTTGGTCTCCTCTGAATAGTAATAAAACATTCAAACTCACATTGGTGACAAGAAATTTATATAACATTCCATCTCAAATTCTCTGATATGGGAAATGTTCTATTTCAGTTGAACAACTCTAAGTTATAATAACTAAAAATCTCTTCTCATGCACAAAATTTCAATCCTTGCCATCACACACATACCTTTCCATGGTGTCCTCCACATCCTAGTGAGAAAGAAGAAAGCATGACAACAAATAATGGACTTTGTATCATATTCTCAGAAGCCCCTAATATGTTGAGAATGGAGATTTTTTTTCCACTGAGAAAGGCAAAAAAGTAAAGGTAAGACTCAATCCAACCATGCCATAGCTATTCATGGGATGATTTAAATAATACGTTTCTTTCACTGATGTTACATATGTCTACAATAATACACATGAGGTCAGTTAAATAAGAAATGGTTCTTTCACTTATTTAAGATCTACATAATGCTATTCTATGGTGTCACACCTACAATGATACAGAGGAAACTATTATTTTCTAGGTATGAACAGGCTTTTTAGAATGAAAGATAAATAAATAATAGCTCCAGAAAAAGTTTACATGGTTTTTGCTGAGGGAATAAGCAAACAAGAGTCTTAAGAAGCATCTCTTCTTATTTTATATGTTAACTATAATGGCCCTGTCCCCACTCACTTAAATTAAATGTACAAAGTTTTTTTCTAAATCCTCTCTGTCTCTGTCTGTCTGTCTGTCTGTCTGTCTCTCTCTCTCTGTCTTTTCCTCCGTCCCTACCTATCTACCTATCATCTATCTATTTATTTTATTTTTTAATGGCAGGGTCTTGCTATGTACCTCAGGCTGGCCTTGAACTCACTATACATTACAAGTCATCCTCAAACTTGTGGCAACCTTTCCTGCCTCAGCCTCTCAGCAACTGCTGGGATTTCAGGCATACACCATCACACTCAGGTCTAATTCTATTTTTATTCAGATTTGTCAGTTAAATGCAGTGTAATATATTCAATAATGAAGCCACAAGGGTGAAAAACTGGGGTGTTTAATATTTAATACCAACCATAATGCCTTATCTCTCATACTCCATTGTCTTAAAAATTATATCCACCCTGAATTTCAGTCTCCATTAGTCCAGTTTAGTCCACATCTTTCATGGCTTTTAGTCACCAATTCATTATATCATTGTAGATGTAGTTTTATTTGGACAGAAATGTGGCCATGCACTTGCTGCTCTTCACCCCAGACTTTCTTCCTCCATATAAAAGTTATCAGCAAAACACAAGACAAGAGCAGGGTCTACATAGACATACAGAGTTTTGCTCTTCATAATAATACAATCATATTGCTTATAACGTAATCCGTACAAATTATGTTTAGAGGTAAAACAGGTCTGTTGTAGGAAGTTATAACTATACCAACTGCTGAGTTTTATACCTCAAACATATCTCTAGATTCTACTTTCCATTTTTCTTGAAATTCAAGTTTTCAGATGATACTCCTGACACAAACTTTGCAGAAATGAAACCTAGATTTTAATAAAGTTTCAGAGCCTATATGGTATCAGTCTGCATTAGATCAGATAATCATCTTAATATCCAACTGTATTGTTGCTACAAACACAGGAACTAGATATGGCTGCTAAACTAGGATTTAGCATGGCACTTAAACTAGGATTAAGTGACAAATTATTCAGGATGTGCTAAAGATGCACCCATAAAAATAGAAGCCATGCATAGAATCCATCAGGTAAGCTATGGCCAACTAAAAAATGGCTTGAACTTTGAATGTCCTTCCTTACCCAAATATACATACAGTTGTAGAAAAGGCTTATTGGGATGAAATGTAACCTCTGTTTAAGCATGGAGGTCAGCTAAAGATACACTGACACTTAAAGAGAAATGCAGAATATTGCTCTTAAAAATTGGCCTTTTTAGTTTTTACTTTCATCAGAGATATCAGTGGCCATAGGGAAACAAACACAGAAAAGGAAATTAATCTTCTTAGGGGACAAAAGGATGAGAATCCAGAGAAAGAACAAAATATATTTAAAAACTTCAATTGTAATACTGTTCTGGAAACACTAGCCAGAGCAATTAGACAAGACAATCAAATCAGAGGAAAAAGGACAGAAAAGGAAGAGGTTAAATTGTTGTTATTTGCAGATGACGTGATACTCTATATGGAAGACCCCAAAAGTCCACCAAGTCCACCAAAGGATGTCTACATTTAATAACTAAATTAGTAGCATAGCTAGATACAAAGTCAACACTCAAAAATCAACAGCATTCCTGCACACAAACAACAAACTCACTGAGAGAGAAATTAGGGAAACCACAACCTTTGCAAGAGAATGCCAAAACTGAAATACTTAGGAAGCTATCTAACCAAGGAGGTAAAATATCTATATATTAAAAATTATAGTGCCCTAAAAAAGGAGATCAAAGTGGATAACACAATATAGAAAGTTAGTTTTTCTTCACGTATATGAAAAACCAAGATAGTAAAAATGGCCATACTCCCAAAATTATTATACAGATTGAATGCAATCCAATCAAAATATCATTAGCATACCTCTCTGAACTAGAAAACACATTCCTAAAATTTGTTTCAAAACAGAAGAGTCATAGAATAGCAAAAGAAATTCTTGGAAATAAAGGCAAGGTAGAAGGTATCATAATACCTGACTTGAAATTATACCATAAACCTACTGTGATAAAAACAGTTTGTTTTGGCAAAACAAACAAACAAATCCAAGATCTGAGGATCAGTGGAATAGATTAGAAGATGCAGACAAAACTACAAACACCCTCACTACTTCATCTTTCACAAAGGGGCTGAGTATGTTCACTGGAAGAAAGATAACTTCTTTAATAAAGGGTACTGGAAAAACTGACTCTATTTGCCAAAAACTAAAGCTAGATTGATGTCTATCACCATGCAATAAACTAAAGTCAAATTGGATCAAAGATGTAAATACTTAAAGAGAAACACTAAATCTACTGGAAATCTTGAAAACATAAGAGTAGACAGAGACTTCCTGAATAAAACCCAGATCACATAGGAAATATTACAAAGAATCAACTACTGGGATCTTGTGTTATTAAAAAGCTTTTGCACTTTAAATGTAATCACAAAAAGAATGAAAAGCAACACACATAGTAGGAAAAAAGTTATTAGCAAGCTGCTCTTTTGAAAAAGGACTTCTGTCTAGAACATACAAACAATTAAGAAAATCAGGTTCCACAAATTCAAAGGACCCAATCCAAAAATGTGCACCTGACTTCTCAGATGAAGAAATACAAATGACAAGTAGTTATATGAAGAATGTGCAATATTGCTGGTCATTTGAGAAATGCAAATTAAAACAATACTGAGAGTCTGTCTTACCCTAGAAAGAATGGTTATTGTCAAGAAATCAACCAATAAGAAATGCTGGTGGGGGGATGGGAAAAAGGAACCCTTTTCCACTCTTGGTGAGCGTGTAGACTGGTAAAACCACTGCAGAAATCAGTATAAACTTTCTTCAAAAAACTAGGATTAGAGGTCCCATTCCACCCAGCCATTTCCTTTCTGAGTATTTTCCCAGAAGAATTAAAAACATCATACCATAATAATATGTGTGCATTTATGTTTTTAGCAGCACAATTTGTAATAGCTAAATCTTGGAAATAACCCATTGACCTAGGAATGAATGAAAAAGATGTGGTATTTTTATAGAGTGGAGTATTAGCCATAAAGAACAAACTTGAGACATTCGTAGGTAAATAGATGCAACTCAAGACAATTCTCATAAGTGAAATAAATCACACTTGAATGTGTAAACATCATATTGTCTACTTTATGTTAGAAACTGAAAGAGTAAATGAGGTACAATATATTGTACAATTTTGTACAATATATATTGTGAAATGGGAAGAAATTGTGTGAAAGCGGAACTAGAGTGGGAGGAAAGGAGAAAAGAAAGGAAAAGAAAAAATAAAGACAGTTATACTAGTAGTATATATTAGTTCATTGAAAAGAAGTTTTGTGCTAGTATCATTTGGAGAATATTTTACACCCATGTTGTATTCCAAGGAACTATTTTGAAGATAACAGCCCATGATGTAGTAACTTATTCTCCTATTATTTTGTTTTGAAATTGTTGTATTTTTTTTCTTAAGATAGAAAATAAATAAATTTCAATTTTAAAACTGAAATTTATGAGAAATACACGGAACTGAGAATATATGATCTGGTTCCATGCCAGTGAGCCAAAGCACTGACCCAGAGAAGAAGCCATGTCTTGGGGCCCTGCAACTATTGGAGGAGCACTGGTGAACTATTGCCTAGCACTTCTTTATCATTGCACAAACCTCAGATCAGAGGCACCAGGTGCCTAATCCAATCTCCTACACTGTGGTTGGCAGCTAGTGCAGGAAGATTTCAGGAGGCAGCAGTGGGATGATTCAGAGAAGCACAGGAAAATATCATGACAAAGGAGCAGGGTGCATTCTCTGAAATCCAGCCCATAGAACAAGTTCAGGAGAGAGAGACATAGAACAAATGAGAAGTCACATACCTGAAATCTGTGGTTAAGAAGCAACTTAGTGCTTATGTTGTTAATTTTGCATGGCTATGTCTGATGGTCTAGACAGCTACTTTGAAGATAATAAGAGGCATTATTTTAGCGATTGTTAATATTTGATTATCTTATTTTGAAGTCCTCTATCATTTTCATTGTTTTGTTTGGTTTGGTTTTATTCTCTTAAAAACAAAACACAATGACAAAAAAAAAAAGAATATATGATCCATGCTCAGGGAAAAACATACAAAAAGAATGAATTGAAAATAACTCTAAGTGATCCCAGATATTGCATTTAAGAGACAAAGACTTGAATTATTCTAAAAAGGATTAAATTGAAAGA
The DNA here is from genome assembly GCA_004027455.1 of Hydrochoerus hydrochaeris. Classification (NCBI taxonomy): domain Eukaryota; kingdom Metazoa; phylum Chordata; class Mammalia; order Rodentia; family Hydrochaeridae; genus Hydrochoerus; species Hydrochoerus hydrochaeris. Next base: position 2,075 of record PVLA01011002.1, on the reverse strand, counting down.
CCACTACCCTAGAGAAAATAAAGCATTAAAACAATAATTCAGGGTAGAGATATTTCAGTGAGACAATATTATGAAAAATGAAAATTTTCAGATCTTTAAAATGAGAAAACTGATACAGTATTTGGTGGGCTTAACAATAGATTAATACAGTAGACAGAAGGTTGGCTGAACTTGAAGATGCCTGAAAAGAAAAATTTCAATCAGGAATGGGATATACACCTCAATGGCAGAGGGCTTGTATGAAAGATTCTGGGTCTTAAAAAAGAAAAATTTCAAACTATAGAGAAGAGAAAAGTCAGGTGCGGTGGGTCATCTGTGTATAGCCCTGGGTTTGATCCCCTAAAGAAAACTCCCACCTTCCTCAAAAAACATGCAAAAATGATAAAGAGAGGTCCACTGACATGAAATGTGGTATATCAAATGCAAACGCACCACAATACATATGAAATGTGCTTCCCAGGAAAACAAAACAAAACAAAACCCAAAAAACAGGTGAATAGTTAGGAAAAAACTTTCCTAAATTCCATTCCAAAGATATTAATAGCTCATTGAAGTTCAGTGAACTAAAGCAGTTTTTTAAAAAGAGAATAAAAAAACAATAAAAATGATACAGAATTTCATAATGAAATGATAGGAAATGAACAATGGTTATTATATTGCATATTGCTGTCTTCAAAATACTTGCTCAGATTACCAGATATAAGCATACAAATTTGATCAAACAATATAAACGCTGTTTCTTTCGGTGAACTAATAGAATGAGTAGTAGAATTTTCTCAGCTATCTTATGTATACATATTTTTTCCCCTCTTTCTTTTCTCCTTTTCCCCATCCCAGATATTCTTTCCTTTTGAGCAGTTGCTTTCCCTTTCACAGTATCTAATGTATCTTTTGGATCTTATTTATTCTTTCAGTTTCTTACACTAGGGAGACAATATGATGTTTATACATGCAAATATGATTTACTTCACTTATGGTCTCAAGTTGCAATCCTTTACCTATAACAGCATTGAGTTTATCCCTCTTTGTAGCTGAACCATATTTCACTGTGTAAAAATGCTACATCTTTTTTTATCCATTCCTCATTTGATGGGCATATGGGTTATTTCCAAGATTTAGCTATTACAAATTGTGCTGCTATAAACATGAGTGCACATATATCACTATGGCATGATGTTTTCAGTTGTTCTGGAAAAATATCCTGAAAGTGAATATCGGGGCAAATGAACCTCTAATCCTAGGTTTTTAAGGAATCTCTGCATCAATTTCCACAATGGTTGCACCAATCTACATTCCTACCAACAGTGGAGAAGGGTTTCTTTTTCCCCACAAGCCCCAACAGCATTTACAACTGACTCTTTCCTCTTTCTTTCTTTTCTTTCTTTCTTTCTTTCTTTCTTTCTTTCTTTCTTTCTTTCTTTCTTTCTTTCTTTTTTCTTTCTTTCTTTCTTTCTTTCTTTCTTTCTTTCTTTCTTTCTTTTCTTTTCTTTCTTTCTTCCTTTCTTTCTTCTTTCTTTCTCTTTCTTTCTTTCTTTCTTTCTTTCTTTCTTTCTTTCTTTCTCTCTCTCTCTCTCTCTCTCTCTCTCTCTTTCTTTCTTTCTTTCTTTCTTTCTTTCTTTCTTTCTTTCTTTCTTCTTTTTCTCTCTTTCTTCTCCTCCTTCTTCTTCTTGTCTTTTTGAGACAGGGTTTTGCCACACACTTCAGGCTAGCCTTGAGCTCACTTTGTATCCTAGGTTGCTCTTGAACTTTCAATGATCCTCCTGCCTCAGCCTCTGCTTGGCTCACTGGTTGATTTTTTGATTACAATCACTTTTTCTGAGGTGAGATAAAATCTCAGTGTTGTTTTAATTTGTATTTCTTGAATGACCAGTGATGTTGAACACTTCTTCACATATTTGTCATTTGTATTTGACCCAGAGGTATACGAAAAATGCTTGAAATCATTTAATAATTAAAGATATGTAAATTAAAACTATAGTAAGGTATCACTTCATGCATATGACTATTGTTATTAAAATTAAAGGTGAAGGATAAGCCTGGTGTGGTGATGAATGCCTGTAATCCCAGCTCTCTGG
>PVLA01011001.1:0-57481 GCA_004027455.1 Hydrochoerus hydrochaeris | reverse complement strand
TCCAGCAATACGAACCCAAACTATTGGTTCCTCAAGGCTCACACTAACAGTAGCTTCCTACAGCATCTTCCCTCCAGGGCACCTGCCTTTCTACTTGGATTTTTTTTTTTTTTTTTTTGGTACCGGGGATGGAACTCATGACCTCGCACTTGCCAGGCAGGCGCTTATGCCACTGAGCTAAATCCCCGGCCCTCTACTTGGATTTTGCATGTTCCTGCACACTTCCTACTACTTGCTACCATGTTCCTGCTCATGAACTTCTGGTAGCCTGCTGTTTTATGGATAAGGCCTTGAATGAAAAAGCCAGCCATCAGGAAAAGGATGCCAAGGTTCTACCACAGGCCTCTATAATTTGGGGAAAAGGAAATGCTCTGTAGCCTACCAAGTTCTCATCCTGTGTGTACTTCCTCTGCACATGGATGGACAAGCAAAGAGGAAGAGATGTGGCAAGACTGCTGTGGATGAATTCCACTGACAATTCCTTATCACCTGAATGCGCGGAATCCTTACTCCTTCACACAATCCTTCAAGCTATGTAGTATTATTATCTTTAAAGATTTAGGTACAATCATTTCAGATTTGTAATGAAAACCTAGTGATTTGACACGCTGAGGGAATTTCCAAGGTTACATAGCTAGTGAACCTTATATTATGATTTAAATCTATGTGGGTATTTTTCATTCTCCTCACTGACAAGAAAGATGACTTTTTTTGAAACTGAAATTCAAAAAACTCAAATTGAATTAAAAAAGTAAAATTTGTTCAACTTTTGTATGATATTTAAATAATTCCTCATTCTTGGCTTCTTCTGTGCTCATATTTAATCAAGAAATTGATATATTTTCTACTAAACTAGTCAGATACATCTAGATAGACTATTTCAACTGATACCTACATGCTCCAAAAGTTAGTCATTTCCAGAAACCTTATTATCTTGTAGTATTTTTATAATGCTACCAAGTGGCCTTATGAGACTGGGGCTGTGTTCATGAATCTCTAGCAGACTGAACTCCAGCTGACCATGAAATTAAACACATTTTTAGCTCACCCCTGAGGCAGGTCAATGACAGACAGTAAGAGTCACTCCACAGGGACACCAGAACACACAGGGCCAGCTCGTCTACCTTAGGTACTGAGTGATGTTCTGCCAGGCTGGCTAAGCACATGTTGATTCAATAACTCTTCTAGTGATCTCAGGGCCAAAAATAGAAGTACCATTATAGCTCAGAGGTCAAGATCATTCTGTAAGTACAGACACTATTTTAATATGAATAACACAATTGAAAAATCTTCAAGCAAATATGCAAATCAATATTAAGCCTTAACTATCTAATATTCTGATGTTAAAGTACTTGAACAAAAAGATATATACTTGTACTTAAGCCAGGTACATAATGTGAATGTTTGCATGTAGGTTATGCACACACATAAACACATACATACAGATAGATATAAACATACTGAATGGGAAAGATTGAATTTGTCAGTTAAAGCATACATTGGTGGTGCAGTGGGAATGATTATCAAAACAGTAGATATATCAGGATTCTTCTGAGAAGGGAACTTGACCTTTCCTTTGGAGGAGTCTTTTTGAGAAAGTGAGGCATTGATGAAAGGGGTAGGAGAGGACAAACTGGTCTGCAGAGAAAATAAGCATGATGTGAGTATACAAAATTAATACACATGAGAATTCTGGAGAAAGAAGGGAGCAAAGGTATGAGATTCATTCTGGCCAAAAAGTTCTAAAAACTAGATAACTTAGTGTATTAAATGTATTTGTGGGTATTGTAATCTAAGGACCTTCCAGGGCCTCTAAGTTTCAGCCAAGTCTATCACGCACACAGGACTTTATAAATGGGTTACGTGTAAATTCAAGGTTAAAGAATTGAATTCTGGTACAGATTGGGTTGGAGCAAGGAGAGCAAGCCACAGAAAATGCTGTTCAGGAGTAATCACGTGTTGAGTGAGGGTAGAGTCTGAGTAGCAAAGATCAAGAAGACATGCGAATACCAAAAGGTTAGGAGCCTAACCTGGCAGGTTCCCCATGCACACACATGTGTGGATCTACCACTCTGGCTGCAGAAGCACTGGGGTCTCAGGATTGGTGGTAGAAGGCAGTAAAAAGTTGACAGTGTGGCCTGAGTTTCAAGGCCCTCTTGGGAGGATCAGCTGAGGAAAGAGACACAATCCCCATTTCCTAAAGGATTCACCAGTGCAGCTGCACAAGGGGTACAGAAGGGATTCCTGCTGGAGCAGGAGGGAAGCTTGGTCCTGAGGCCAGGGGAGCTATGGGAATCACTGCCGAACCGCCTCAGTAACCTACGGCTCTGAACACTTACTTATCCTTCTGTTATGAAGGGTCGCTCACTACTGTTTCTACAAATCACTAGGATATGTGTCCCTCCACTCCAAGCTGAGCGTTAAAACCCATAGGGCACAGTGAGCAGACAAGACAGTCAGAGGGAAGCAGATGTGTTTAAACTGAGCCTTAGTGTCCCCTCCAGCACTGACTGGAAGTGGCTGTCAGGCACAGTTAGAAGCCTCATTTGGATATCTGGGTTTATCTCTGCAACTCTGGAAATCATGTTTTATTTCTCATGATTGTCTTCTCATGATTTTACTTCATGGGGCTAATGTGATAGCACTGAAAAGAGTAGCCAAGAGTGAGGGGAAGAGAAGGGGAATTAAAAAGAATTAACTTGTGTTACATATGTGTTCTACCTTCCCATGATGAATGTAGTTGTTATGTACCACAAACGTGGACTAATAAAAAATTGTTTTAAATAATAAACAAAAGACTTTTTGCTAACGCCTGTGACTGATAACTCAAGCAAGGCTAAGACGCAGGCAGTGAAGCAGGACTCAGCCTGTCCCCCAGCCCTTATCTGCAGATCCTGCCTGTATTCTATGGATTGCCTTTCCAGGAGATGTGGCCCTCGGTGCTCTCAACCCTACTCCCACTAGCTTAATAACTGCTTTGAAAAGAAGCTATTCCAACATCCTTTACACATCTATAAATGGTCTTTTCATTGATACCTGAGTTTCAGTCATTCTGTTATACTTGTTGAACTCTTACAATCTTCAATGCACTATTTTAGGGCCAGCAAAATGAAGCCCAACCACCTCTGTGTGGTTTTGCTTGCCTGTCATCCCAGAACTCTGGGAGACAGAGGCAGGAGGTTCTCAAATTCAAGGCCAGGATGGCCAATTTAGTGACTTAGTGAGAACCTGTCTCAAATTTCACACACACACACACATACACACACACACACACACACACACACACACAGAGACAGATTTAATTCCATGCAAACGCTTTGGATTCAACTGCCAGTACTGAAAAAAGGAAAGGAAAAGAAAGTCCTTCCTCCAGTCTTCTGGTGAATCATTCATTCCTCCACTCTTCTGTCCTGGAGAAGGAGGGTACGGAGCCTGGAACAGTCTGATCAGATGCTCACCTCAATGGGACATGCTGCAGAGTGGACACTGTGATTGACAGTCCCAATCAGGCCTCAGGGATGAAGGCAGGCTTGGGAGCACTTCTCTAAGTGACACACATGTGTCGAATGTGCTGAACACGGAAGCATAACATACCATCTGACTTCTGTTTCCCCTTAATAAATTCCAAAAGTATCACCCCAAGCCTGCCAGCTGCATTTAGGGATTCAGACGGAAAAGGACCACAGTTCTCTCCTTCTCCGATAAGGCACAAACTCACAGGTGTGGAGCAACCAGGAGGGAGGTTGCTTATAATCTCCAAGTCTGCAAACTATGTAACTGTGTTGGCATCTTGGCAGCTGATCTTGTTTGCATTTATAAATTAAGTTTTTAATACTCACATTTGTAAAGGTGATTTTTTTGGCATTTGACTTTTGTCTCAGAATCAAAATGTCATGGTATTTTTAAAGTGCATAGATTTGAAGCAAATGCAAAGCAAGTGCTTTCTGGCTTCAAAGTAACCAAACCGCAAATCCTGAGGTGGGATATAATGAAAAACTCCAAAAAGTTCTTACAGCTTCTTCTACAGGGGCCAAACCTTGGCTTGCCTTGTATTATTAAATTCCAAATTTTCTTAATAGTACATATATTTGGAAGAACTTCAGAAATATAAATCACAGAAACATAAATCAATAATGCACTCATAGTGTCTGGAAGATTGAGGGAACATCAAATTATATGCACAAGAAAGAAGGCCAGGTTTGTTTGTGTATTTTTTTGCAGCACTTGGGACTGCACCCAGGACCTCTGCACTGAGCTACATCCCACTCCCTTGTTACTTTTTGCCTTGAGATAGGGCCTCCCTGGGTCACTACATGGCCTGGGCTGGGCTTGAACCTGTGATACTCCTGCCTCAGCCTCCCAGAGTGCTGGGAATAGCTGTGTAAAAGGCAAGTTGTATAGGTCCCACAGACACTAGATACTGCATGGTGGTTGTATAAACAGCTGTCTGTTTCACTGAATATCAAAGCAAATCACTTGACAATGAGCCTGAGTTGGAAGAATGCGGGGAGTACTCAGTGGGGACAAAAGGAGTGACAGCCATCACTGCCCTTCTCAGACACTTACCTTTGTGTCACAGCTGCTCTATCACTTCTGTTTCCCTTTCACCAATTTCTAAGTTATGTAAGGACAGAGATCAAATCTTTCTTACCATTGAAACCTCAAAACCTGGCACTGAGCTTTGCACATACCACTGACAATAATTACGACACTCAGCATCTACTGAGAGTATGCTCTAGATACACACTAACCAGCCTTAAAGAATAGTCCTTTTAAACATAATAATATACAAAAGGAATTCATAGCATCATTTTAGTATTTTCTCATGATTACATTGTCTTAAATGAAAATATAAATACTTGTCCTCTTTCCTTTAGTTCTTCTCAACTTTTTCACCCAAAACTCTGGCATTTATGCTTGTAATATAATGAAATTAGAAAACTTTTACAGTTAGTCTTCCTTTATATATCTAGAATTTGATTTTGAAACTGTATATCAATAGTGCAGACATGATTAATTTTATACATCGACGTGACTAGGTCAATGGGTTCCCTGGTATTTGGCTAAATACTATTCTGGCTGTGTCTGTGAGGGTTTCTGGATGAATATGTGACTCAGTGGACATCATTCTTGTCCTCTCCTCAGGCCAGAACTCATACCACATCCTGGCTGTTTCTCAGGACTTCAGATTAGACTGATACTGTTTGGTTGTCCTAGGACTCAGCCCACTGATTGTGTCAGACTGTGGGACTCCACAGCCTCATAATCACGAGCCAGTGTCTTGCAGGAAATCAATGTCTGTCTGTCTGTCTGTCTGTCTGTCTGTCTGTCTGTCTCTCTCTCTCTCTCTCTAGGAAATATACCACCCATCAAAAAAGTCTTTTTTAGATAATGGACCTATTCTAGGGTTTTTCACAACATGTAGACTAATACGATCAGCCTTAGGAACAATACCTCCCTCCCCTGTATGGTGGCAAATCCCTTAAAATTCACAAAACTTTGACCCTTTATTCATCTCTGTGGGCTGATTTGACTATTGTAGCAAGTTTAAGCAATTTGTATCAAGCTTAAGCAATTTGTTTACTCTCAAGGTGTCAGAAAGTCTCAGAGCCAAAATTGAAATTGAAATTTTGCCCTTTGAGGCCTGCACCCCATCGTACTTCTGTGGCCAGCGCTAATGGAAAAGCAGCACCAGGAAGACCTGTTATCGGTACAACCTGCCCCTGTCTTTGAAAATCACCCTTCTGATCCGTGGTGATCCATCAATACAATCATCAGTTCCAGTTTCCTGAACATGGAAGGATTGGCGAGATTCATACTGGAATACAAAAAAGGATATTTATGATCTCAACCTGAAATATAATCTGGGCAGAGAAAGCTTCCTCATTCAGTGCTTTTGGGTCAGAAAGATACCTGTCTCTAGTTTCTGTAGCTGCAACGCCCTCTCGTGTGAAAATCTGGCAACACATCTGAAACAAGGTGTTGAGCTTTTGAGAAAACATCATCACTCAGCCTAAATTCACGGGGTGCAGAGAAGCTGGCACACCAGCTAGAAAATGCCTCGGAATAACTAATCCTGTGCAGAACTAAACTGTTAAGTCACGCTCTTGGAATAAGATGTAAGAGGTTCTATAAAGCCTCAAGGTGAAGAATTATAACACAGATAACTTTTCCCTTTTGCTTTCTATGGTGCATATTTCCCACATTTCAAAGGATCACGCGCGCACACACACACACACACATCTCACACAGAAAGTAACATCAGGATATAAAAAATATCTACCCCGGTTACTATAAAAAGGAAGATTGGAACTGTGGAAGTGTTTTCCCATGATATTCTGATTATATTTGCTATTTTTTTCTGAAATGAATTTTTAAATGCTTACCCATAGTGTTACAGTTGCCCACTGTCTTGTTTGGTTTCCTCTAAAGCTGGCCCAAATCAATGTCTGGCGCCAGGTGCTTCTGCAGGGGAGGATCTACAGATACAAAGAAAGGTGAGGACAGTGGGTCGGGAGAGAGGGTTTCCCAAAATCACATGTTGAAGTCCCTTTCTTACTTAGATTGTGACCATATTTAAAGAGAAAGAGTGTCCAAAAATGTGAGTATTGAGGTGAGATTAGGTCATATGGGAGGGCTCTCATCCCATTTGATTGGTGTCCCTGTAAGAAGATGAAATAAAAATACAGAGCTAGGACAGAGGGGAGACTGGGTGGGGACACATAGTGAAAAGTTTTCCTTCAGTTAAGAAGACAGACTTAGAAAAACCACCCTGACAACACCTTGATCTCAGGCCTCTAGTTTCCAGGACTGGGAGAAAATCAACTGCTTTTGTTTAAACTACCTAATTCATGGTCCTGTGTTCTGCCAGCCCCAAGCAAACTAAAGCAGGGTGTGAATGAGTGGTTGGCCTGTGCATAACCCTAGCTCAGTCCTGCTGGGGACCTGCCCAGAACCTGGAGGAAACACACCTCCAGGTTGCATGTCCAGAGAAAGCAGACACTGTGGCCTTTGTCCTGGCATTGTTCTCCAGGTGACTAAGGGCAGTTCCCAGAGTCATTAACCCCTCTGCTTTCCTGCCCAGCAGGTTACTGAGTTCTTGCTCACAGCCCAAGAAGCTGAATAATGCAGATGTCAGAGTGAGAAGCTTAGGGACTGTGAGAGGGAACCATCCACCATCTCTCCAACAGGTAACTCAGAGGTGAGCCGAGCAGTTAAGGTTGAGCGTCAGCTGCACCTGTTACACTGCAATCTCCAGCCAACTGTTTTGCACAATTGCATCAACCACATGGCTACTAAAGTGACTCTGGAATAGCAGCCTCTCCACCACGAACAGCTGCCCCCGGACATGAACTCAGACTGCAGCCCAAGTGGCTTCTCCAGAGAGCCTTTCTCTGACCACTGCAGCTGGTGCTAGCCCCTATGACATCCTGGAGAAACTTGTCCAGCTTACAATCCCCATTTCTCCTTCCATCCATGTAACTAGGAACAAAGTACTAACCACTTCTGAGCCCTTGTGCTTTTTATATGATGATTCAAGTGTGTTCCTGTGATTATTTTGAATCTTGAGGGCACAGAGTTTGCCATTGCTTTACAACACAAAGTGTATGACAACTATCACTTTATTATTGTTTTTAATTTACAGCTGTAATGGTTTTTATCTAGATGTGCTTCCAAAGCCTCATGTACTTATAGGGAGGCAATCAGATCTTGGGGGCATGGTACTCATCAGTGGATTAGTCTTCTGATGAATTTATAACTAAATGTGATTCGGGAGCTGAAACATGGTTGAAGGAGGAAGTTCACCAGGGGCTTAGCCTGGAAAGGTATACATATCTCCCTCCTTTCTGCTTCCCGCTGCCATGCCATGAGATGTTTCTCCTCTGCCACCCACCTACACCATGCTGCCATGCCTTGGAGCCAGCCAATTATGTACTGAAAACTGAGAACCAAAACTAATGGTATGCCCTTGTACTAAGGGCTGTTTTCTAAGTTCACCGTGCTTTCAGATGTATTGCTGCATCTGGCCTCATCAGCGAGACGATACAACCCCTACATTGTACAGACTTAGCAGAGGCCAAAGCAGCTGTGACTCAACAAGGCTGTGACAGCCATGGTGAGAACCCAGATCTCCAGATTCTAAGTTGGAGTCCTGTAATTTCCAGATGCTGGGAAGAACCACACACCCACACTAGACTTGCAAGATAAGATGGCTCTGGAAATAAGCAGTCTCAATCTGGCTTCCAAAGAAATTCCCCTTGAGAACTTGACCCTTTCATTGGCTGTATCTTCCTGTCTCTTAATTGAAATTGTTTTGTTATTTAGTTAACAATGGTCTTCAGCTGTTATTGTGCAATTAAGTTCCTTGCCGGCTGAGAAAGAAATTATATGATAGAATACTCCAGGGGCTTATTCCTTCTCTCATAAAGAATCTATTGGTTTATTTTTCTAAGGTTTTATCCTATTTAAATAATGCCTCAGATTAATGGCCAATTAGTGCATTCGCATTCATGCCAAAGACATCAAGATTCTATTTTTGCTCCTATTCCACTCCACACAACAGCCAGAGTGATTCTTTGAAACTATATGACAGCTCGCATCACTGCCTTGCTCAGAATCTCCCAGTGACTTCCCATCCTGATGAGAGCAGAAGTCAGGATCATTATTACCCCGGGTGATCTGCCATCTGTGCCCTCCTCACCTCATCTGTTATCCCCCCGACTTGTTCCCCTTGAGCCTCGCATACCTCCTTCCCACATTTCAACACTCCAAAAGTGTGTGTACGCACGAGGGCTTTTTCACTTGCTATTTCCTTTGCTGGAGTTTACCCCAGATTCATACACACCTGCCTTTTTGTCTCCTTCAGGAGTCTGCCTAAATGTCACCTTTCCAGCATGTTTTTTGAGGAAGGAAAGTTCAGCACTTGCTCAGCTTCTATAATGTTGAATAAATATTTATTGAACTAATAGAATGAGTGAAAAGAAGGATATAGGTGGAGTCCTGTGTCATATGTTTTATTTAAAATAATTGGTTGTGAGATCTAAGTTTATGCAGTGGATAGGTTATGAGACTCTACTACAAAAATGGATAGGTTATGAGACTCTACCTCTTCTAGTGTAAACATATGTATGCAGTTTTGGGCACTGGAAGAGTCTGAATAACAAACAAATTTTAAGCTTTGATGGCACAATGACTACTCAGGGCAAATGGGAAAGATGGTGAGAACAGCTCTCAGATAACATGCAACCCTTCAGATGTTCCGTACCCAACTTCAATCTCCCACACTGGCTGCATCAGGGAACTTCCTAAGTAAATAATAACGACAATGTTTGGTTTGAGTTTTCTCCAAGTAGATCCTGAAAAAAGGATTTGAAGTCACATAATTCACTTGTAGTTTATTTGGGAAATGATCCCAAGAATAGTGGGGGTAGGGGACAAGACAGGGAAGAGATGGAAGCTAATAAAAGGAGCCTGAATAAATAGAGGACAACTGACAACCAATGGAGTCCAGTCCCCCTGGAAGCCGTAGGAAACTGAGTAGGAAAAGCCCTCAGCAGAGGAGAGCATGTGGCATTCTGAGTATCAGGGGTGCAAGAGATGAGCAGCAGAAAGCAGTGGGAAATTAAGCCGGTAGGAAGATGCGCAGATGTATGCTGAAGAGCTTTGCTATGCAAAGGGCCTGGAGCAGGGTAGGTGAGACCCTGGGAGAATACAACAGATTGCCTCACATAGGAGGCGGTTCACACGCCTGGCTGCTCTAGATAGGCAACTTCCCAGTAGTTCAGTTCCTGTCTGCTTGCTTGCCTCCTTGCTTGATTTCTTTTATTTTTATTTATTTATTTTTGAGATTTAATCATGATTTGTAGTTCAGTTTGGGTTTGGACCCATTATGTAGCCCAGCTGATCCTCCTGCGTCAGCCTCCTGAGTGTGGGGATTGCAGGCATATACCATCACACCCCGCAGTTAAATGTTTTCTTCAACCCCTATCCACTGGATGCCAGGCAACCGGTTTATATCTCCAAATTACCCCAGAGGTTTGGAGAAGCCTCACAGAGCAGATGAAGCAGAATAATCTGATATCTAATTCAGAGTCTTGATGGCTAATTTTCTGTATCACTTTGGCCAGGCCAGGTCATATTGGATCAAATACTGTCTGGATATCACTGTGAAGATATTTTTAGAGGAAATTAACATTTAAATCAGTAGATATTTAGTAAACACATTGTCCTTTATAATGGGTATGAGTCTCATTCTATTAGGACTCAAGAAAAAATAGACTGACTTAGGCTTTAGACTCAAGGAACACCAGCACCGTACTCTAGGTCTCTGGTCTGCTGGTTTCTCCACAGGATTTCAACTTTCCATTTCTTAAAATTAGCCTTAATTTCCCTTTGCCTTTATCTGCCCTGTGTCTCACCATCTCTCTCCTCCCTGCCTCTACACACACACACACACACACACACACCCTACATCCCACTGGATTGATTCTCTGGAGAGCACTAACATACTGGTCATCAGCTACTGTTCAGGAGCCCTTAGACACATTGTTTCATTCATCCTCTGGTCACAGTTATCCGTAGCCATAGGTACACAGCAAGGCCGCTCTGGGTCTACCTTTCACTCAGCCACTCCTGTGCCTCTCCTAGTAGGAGCGATGGGAAATATGGTACCTAGCTCCCTTATGGGCGTCTGGGGCCAGAAGTGTGTCCGTAAGGTAGACGGGCCTTCTTCACTTGTGCCTGCCCTGGCAGCCATTTCTACAGTTCAACTCCCAGGACACAGTAAGTACAGGAGATTTCTGTGAGGTTTCCTACTTCAACAGCTTCGGATCAAGGTACTCTGGTTTGGGTCCTCAAATATATGCTCTTATCTCATGGGCCCTGTCAGAACTCAGCAGCAGAGAATGGCCTGTAGGCATGTGGAGGGAGAAGAGAGGGATTTTCTCAGGGTCATGCTGGCAGATTACCCTGGATCCCCTCATACATCCAGCCCAACTCTGAACAATCAACTATTATTGTCTAGCATGGTTTGTTTTTTCCTTGTAGGATCTTTTCATAGTTTTGTGTTGGTTCCATCTGATTTACTCCTTTGTGAAGAACGTTGGTTTTCCTGAACCAATTACAACAGTAAATGGTGAGCAGCCATATTTCTTTGACCCAAAGTTTGTTTGTTTGTTTCCTACAGTCCAGGGCCTCCCCCCTACTAGGCAAGAGCTCTACCACTGGCTACATTTCCAGTCCTCGGTAAAACTTTAACACAAGGCCTTGAACTCGTGAACCTCCTTCCTCAGCCTACTGAGTAGCTTACATTACAGGTATGTGCCCATGTATCTGGCTTTCACTCATTTTTTTACACATGAGATTGTTTTTCCTGAACATCTTTCCAACTAATTAAAAAATTATGGCCATGAGACCATTCATAATACAAATTCCTTTTTCACTACCTCAGTGACAAACTGCTGTCTACAAATATGGCCACTCTTTGTAATTTTTGCTTAGACCCACCTCCTTAATTTCTCAGATTGAAAATGAATTCAGGACAATTCCACCTGTCACTCCATATCTGTTTCTGAGTCCTATCCCTAATGAATTTCTGTTTTCACATCAAAATATTGTTCCCTCAGCTTGAAGAATTACACTCTCCAGGCTTTTTTCTGAGATCTATATATCTCAATATAAGCATTTCATCCCACATACAGCCCTGCCCAACCTCTATTTCTTTGGTCTGCCTCTCTACCTAGCTCAGGGTTTAAGTTTCAGCAATCTCCTCATTTAAGCAAAGGTGGAGTTTGTATTTCTATTTCTTTAGATGACTTTACACAACTATGTTCAAACCAATGGTTTCTTATGGGCTCATTATCTAGTTGCGGGGAGCAGGAAAAACTGGCTTGGCACAGGGAAGTGGCTCTCCCTAATTGTTTATGGTTGAAAATTCATGCCTTGGATCCTGGGGACTTGGAAGTCCAAAAAATCAGATTATCAACAACTGAAAGGCTTCTTCTTTCAAAACTTTTCTATCTGCAATTTATTTTAAAAGTCTGCTTTAAAACTGAAAAATAAGATTTAAACTGGTGTTACTAAAGTTGTGCCAGCCACATCATGAATCAACAGATACTTAATTGCCATATCTGGGAAGGCAATGGGATTTTATTTACTGGGAAAAAAAGTTCCCACACCAGCTAACATTTCAAATCATTGCCCTGCTCTGCAGTGGAACAGGTAACATCTCAAAACTCATATACCAAAGCAAGGGCTAATTATCCTTTATTATGGTGCGATGATGTTATAAGAATAAATAAATGAATACCAAGTAAAAGGAAGGATGGGATTTAGTAAAGATTTCTTTAATCATTTGCTCTAAACCAGTCTCACTCTCTTGTAGTCTCCTCTCCAAGGCTGTGTTATGATGTAAAACAAAGTCCTAAATTTTTTATCTCTCTTTTGATGGTTTGACTGACATGTCACATTAGTTTACATGAAAGAGGTGATAAAATATGCTGACTTTGTTAGAGGCAGTATTAGCTGAAATCATTAATAATATAAATAAAATTCTGCCATCTTCTCTTAAGATATGCATTACATTCTTCCTCTACCCTAGTCAAATATTATTTCCCAGATCTGCAAACTATAGTATAAGGTTTATTGAGAGTCAAACCAATAATTTATTAGTGACAATATTAACAATTTGTGTATTAATATTTAATATTTTTAAATGTTAAGCACTTTTTCTGAGACAGACATGGAGGTAACTTAGCATGTTTCTTTTGGCACCATGTAGTCTGAAAAATAAATTCTGAGAAGTTGTTTATTTGTATATGCAGAAACTTTTTTATTCAGTTTTCTATAAAATACCATAACCTTTCCTTCAGAATGTATTGCAACTGTTTGTCTTTGGTCTGGAAGTTTTGTAATGGCCTGCGCCCAAAGCAATAACATTCTGACATTTAGATGGAGTCAAATATCTCAAATGGGTTATTTCATTTTGTTTTTTGTTCTAAAGGAATCCAGAGTGACCCAGCAGCTTCAAACTGTTAGAAGTGAGTGGCAAATCAATGTCAAGGGACTCTACGTTCACAAAACAAGTATTTCAAAAGACCAAAGATGCACATGAGGAGAGACCTTAGGGTGTCAAGGTCAAAGAATACAAAGCACTGAGCCAGAAGACTGAGGCCATGAACTGGCCCAAATTTTTTTAATGAAACCTGGATCTTCTCTTCTCAATGCAAAACTAGGGAAAGTAATATAGAGCCCAATAATTTTCTCTAACACAATTATTTTGAAAGAACACTTACACATATGAGACACTACACAACTATGCCATATAACAATGGCAACCATCATTATTAACAAAACATTACATTTCACTTAAAACCATTTTGGGACTCAGAAAGCCATACCCCCAAAGACTGGACTTTAATAGACTGAAAAGCCTTGAAACAGTGGTAGCAAATGTATGGCATGCATACCACAGCAAGATGTTTGCGTCCCTGAAAGCTCTAAAAGGTTCCCATCACTGCCTTAGAACCTGCCTCAGCTTCAGGGTACTTATGACCTTCCTTGGGCTCCTGCCCCCACAGGAAAGGCCTTTCTGCAGTGTTCTTATCTACCTGACCAGATCTGCTGCCAAAGACAGCCATCACTACTCTCGGTCTCTTTGCTCATGTTTCATTAACCAGGAAAGAATAAACTCATTCAGCAAGAAGAAATATTGAGGTTTATCCTCACTGCTGGACAGACACCTCATCATCACACATCATTGTCTTCTACTTCGGTCCCACAGAAAATCATTTAAAATCATTGTTTTGTGAACACGACAGGCTACCATATGTTTTTTAGGTGCATGGTTCTCCCCTAAAAATCATTTACTATCCCCCCAAAATTGGCTTCCCATTATCCTCCTCCTTACAGAAAGGGGTGTCTAAGCTTCTGAATCATGTCAGGCTAGTGGGTATTCACATTTTATGGCTGCCTCTCTGTATGTTAATCAATTTGTGTATCCATATCTAAAATCAATCTGTCTTTTATCAGTTCATTTTGGTGAGATTTCTTGGGGCCAAGGGGAGGGGCTTTCTCTTTACCCCTACATCATAAATAAAGTTTTGCATCTCTTTGTTGTGTCCCAGTTTCTTCTTGACTTATTTTGGTAGCCCTAGAATTATACATGGAAAGAGGGATGCTTGCTGGGAGAATGTGCTCAGGCAAAACTCACAGGAAGTAAGGAAACAAAACAAGGCAGGGAAAAGGCTCAGCCCAGAAGAGGTTTCTGCTAAAGTTGGGCCTCAGCCTGATACCACAAGGAGCTCTGGAGTGCAAATGACATCCCAGAGTCACCTTAACTTGAGACAGAGGCACATTTTATGTATGTACAGTGACACCTGTCACTGTATATTGGGAGAGATAAGTACAAGATAGTGATAAAATGTCCAGGAATTTCCAGGTAGGTAAGCTCCAGGGTAACAAAGACAATACTTCAGTGAAGAGCAGAGTTGTCATTTGTCAGCAGCCAATCCTTCTAGCACAGAAGAGGGTGCAGGCTGAGTAAAGCAACTCTGCATGGGGCACCAGAAGCATCTACTGTCTCCTGGTGACACAGAAATACGGAATGGTACTTAGATCTTAACCACGTGTATTGTCTCTGGAGAACCAAGATTCTCTGCTAGTCTATTTGTCTTAGTTACTTTTCTCATTGCTGAGAAAAATACCTGACATCCAAGTTAGTGAAGGAAAGGTTTATTTGGCTTGCAGTTTATAGAGGTTTCAGTCCATAATCACTGGCTCCAAGAAAGAGTGGCAGAGGGGCAACAGTTCATGGCAGCAGAAGATAGTAAAAGCAACAAGATAGATGGGGAGGGGAGACTCTGTTCCTTATATTGTATGCAAAACTACCAGCCCTAAGGCAAGCATAGCACTCACACTCTTAATCCCAGCATTGGACCAGGAATCAATCACAAATTCTAAATTCAGTTGTCTCTGAAAAGCCTGATCACCGTGACTGCATGAGATTTTGGCAGGGGTGGGGGGGACCATCTAGACCAAACCATAACATTACTCAAAAGTCTCCAACTACAAAACCAGCAGCTGCTTAAGTTAGAGAAACCAGACATAAATTTCAGTCACCAGCCATGTATTTTTTAATAATGTCATTTATAACCTAAAGTTAGGTATGAAAATAATATTTGATCATATTTGTAGATCTGCGCACATACTATAGGCCAGGGACTCTGCTAGTTTCTTTCATATACTATCTTATGTTACTCATAAAAGTTCCAGTGAAATCAGATGTCATCTTTCCTCTGCTTACCTTTTAATTTTATGATGCAAGAACACTGAGATCCATTTGAAGAGTATTCCCCTAACAGAGAATTTTTTTTAATGCCTTCAAATTACCAAGAATTGAGGAGCTATTTGAGATCTGCAGTAGAAACTGTATATGTAGCTCTTCATTTCCACAAAACCACAATGTGTAACCTCCATAGGAAGCAGCAGTGAAGACTAGTCCTTGCCTTCTAGGTGTTTACAGAAGAGCAGGGCTTATTGGCGACATATATTATTCCTCATCAACACCTATAACCTCAAAGATAGATTAGGAATTCATTCAGTAATCCTCTACCATTTTCCAGGCCTTGAATTAGCAGTAGGGGCAGGTGTATAAAGAAATAAACTGCAGTCTCTGCTTCAGAAGGTTATGATTTCTAATGCTATACTTTGTTCTTAATAGTCATTGTTTTGGCTCTTACATCTTATCTAAAAATCTAACTTTATCTCCACATCAGTGTTCTTAATTCGTTCCAGAATGGATAGGATGGCAGGTGTTCCACAGGCTGCACTGTCTTCTCGACTCAACTGTGTATAGTGCATCAAGTCCTTGCTGGAGAATAAAGACTGACATTTGTCCTACAGGGACAACATCACACAAAATAAGAACTAAATTAGGTATTTTCACTTTGGTAACACAGAAAAAGCACAGTTCTAAAGAACAAGGTTAGGCATTAGCTCCAATCTGGAGTAATATGAATTACAAGAGTTACTATTTGAAATAGCTATGCTTAACTTACTGAAATAAAAACTGTAATCATGCTTAGCATTTTAAATATTCTAAATTGTAAATGTTTTGTAATTTTAATTATTCTTGTTCTTCCAATAGACTCCATCTTGATTCCAGTCCAGCTAGAAGTATCTTTTTTTTTTTTTCTGAACTGAAGAGGAATTCAGTTCATGGGTCAATTCCACCTCATCTATCTCTCTATTTATCTATCCATCTATCTTTCTATCTATCTGTCTATCTATCTATCTTTCTATCTATCTGTCTATCTGCCTATCTATCTATCCAATGGCTTGTTTCCCCTATGAGATCTTCTGGACAGCCCCTTGAAAGAAAATATTTGTTCTGATTGATGTCTGCCTCCTCTGAACCACAGAAAATGCATTCAATAAATCATGATTGAATAAGTTTCTGAAAGAAAGTATGGATGAATACATAAATGAAAAACATTGCATTCTCTGCTAGCATTCTCTTTGGAGTCGGTAAGGAGCAAAGGGCATAATTTTACTCACCCAGAGCAGAGAACAAAGGGAGAGAAAACTTGAGGTGGAATAGTTAACAGAGGATATAATTCTTGAAAACTGGATATGCTCAGGGAATTCTTTCTGAATTCCATCTAAACTGTATGGGTGTGCCTTCTACTTGGGGTTCCCTGCACACACAACCAAGAAACTTATGGAGGGAGGAGGGCCTTCCATCCCATGGTTTTTATCATAATGAATATTGTCCACCACTCTCCTCTCTCATTTCTATTTTCTGACATTTAAAATCCTTTCAAGGTATGATAGGGTTTTAAATATTAATCTAAATATTAAAATATAATTGTGTTGGGGAATTTTTATTTTTGCATTGATTTTTGAGATAGGATTTTGCTACATAACCCAGGATGGCCTCAAACTCAAGACCCTCATACCTCAGCCTGTCAAGCACTGGAATTGCAGGCATAGGACACCACGTCCAGCTTCCTGCAGAGGATTTACTTCAGTTTCTCAATATCAACTACTCCTCCTACAGGATGCAGCCTCAATTTTTATTTCAGGATCTACCATTCCCCAACTTTAGCCCATGGAATCTGGATGTGAGGTGGCATACATGACACATACCTAAAACAATTGCAGAATCATCTTCCCTGGGTCATAGTGATTGGTTCCGGGGTGGGGGCATGTAATCTAGTGTAGTCTGATCTCAGTGACTTCTTTCAGGCATTCTAAAAACCTGCCACTGTTTTACTAGAGGTGAACCTTGAAGAATACACCATGAGGTGCTGCCAGTCACCATTCTTAGTGAAAAATCCCTTCTGAAAACAGAGGCACCACACAGAGGACATGACCTGATACAGTCAACTCTACATAACTTCACTTTCCTTCTATAGCATCCAGTAAATTCCTTTTGTTGTTAAAGATGGTTTGGGCTTGGTTTTTCTCTCACTTATAATCAAAATTTAGAAAGGATACCATATACTTTGGAAGAGGGATTACCAAATGAATTCAATTCAAAATATGAAATGAAAGGTTGTAGCTCACACTCTCAGTGTTCCTTTACCCTGCACCCCACTGCCTCTGGTCACCTAGGAAGAGGTAAAAACTGAGACGTTCATGGACAATAATCATATTCACTCATGACTTTCTGCCTCAGTTGCCCTGTGTCTGTCTCAGGATATTCCATAGTCACAGGAACATGGCTATCCTTTTCACAGAGTGAAAAAGGAAACTTTGTGGCCTCAGGAACAGACTTCAGCCATGGGAGATAGCAGCATTCAGAAATGGGCTTTACGAATATGTCTAGCAGAAATGAGCCCTGGGGCCCAGTGTTAACTGGATAGATCTTTCTTTTCTCTGTGTTACCACTTTAGTCCTTCACTCTGACACCTGGAATCACTGCCCACATAAACGGCTTGTGTCCTGAACTTCATCTTAGGCTTGGTTTTGTGGGGAACCCAAACAAAGTAAATAATTGATGGGAAATTATTTCTAAGATGGAGATGAGGAGGGGGAAAGAGAACGCCACAGTGGGAAGTGAGCACCACGCTGCTTAGGGTAGAGAACTACAGTCATGCTGTGTGAGGAGAAGCCCCCAGCACAATCACCAGAAAACCAAAACTTTCCCTTCTCTATAATTATGAAAACAGTATGAGGTTGGGAGTCCTGAGAGCTGGGATCGCCTTTCAGCTCTGCTACTTTCTATCAACATTCAGCAAATGATCAAACACCTTTAAATCTTGTTTTCCTTCTCAAAGGATAATGATACCTATTGTAAAGAGTGGTTAGTTATAATACAAAGAGTAAAAATGGGAAATGATTTACAAAATATAAAGTACTTGGCAAAAACAATTATTTCTAACCCCTGAGTATGGAAAAAAATGACATTCCCAGATGAAAGCCACACTTGGCTGGGGATTTAGCTCAGTGGCTTAAGTGCCTGCCTGGCAAGCACGAGGTGGTGTGTTCAATCCCCAGTACCAAAAAAAAAAAAAAAAAAAAAAAAAAACTTGAAAGTAAAGGAGAAAATCCCATCTAAAATACAAAGTGAAAATGTGAGGGTCGAGACACCTGCCGCGTGTAGGAAGACCCCAACAGACGCCTTCTCATGCAATTGGCAAGGGGTCTTTATTGTCCAAGCATGCGTGGGGCTCACTGAACACGCAGGAACAGAGAGCCCCGAGTTGAGCCGGAGCAGGGCTTTTAAGCTATAGAACAAAGGGAGGAAGGACTTTGGCAAGCGCGGTTACAGAAGCAGAAGGCATTGGTTAGTTTAAATGGCTTTTTACATTCATTGGAGGAGACAACTATAGGGTGGTCTAGAGTCGGGCAGTGGAGGGTGCTTCCTAATATGGGCAGCAGATGCTCAGGAAGGGTACATTCTGTAAATTTCTTAGTCATGAGAGGGGGCTGTTTTAAATTCCTCTTACAAAAACATTGTGCCTTCAAGAGTTTCTAGTATTGAAAAAGGGCTTATGCATGATACAAATGTGATCACTGGTTTCTGCTAAATCAACAAGAAAAAGTAGAATATTAATACAAATCTATCCTCTACAAATACTGTAAAAATCATATTGGTTTTAAAAGAAGACTGTGCATAGTCTTTGAACATATGAGCAAGGTCCCAGCTGGATATTTTGGAAAGGAAAAGGCAGCAGTAAAAATATTTTATGACCTTAGAAACTTAACTAATTTGGAATCAGTTTAGTGCTTCACCAATATTTATGGTATTTCAAATTTATCTGATAATTTGTTTTTGCTCCACAGGCTCAAAGTTATTAATGGGCCAGATGCTAGTTGTGCCTTCATTTTCTAAAACAAAACTAGCCCTATGTTTCTTTCAAACTGTACATAATACATTCAAACTACACTCCAGAAGACAGCCCATTAGAGCAAAGAGCTGTGAGACTAAGCCATAGAGAACTGCATATTTAGAGTCCTGGCTATGAAACCACATTTACGTGTAGGGAGGTTTTGTGAGCACTGTGTGTGTGTGTGTGTGTGTGTGTGTATTTCACTTAGTCAATAACTTATGGATTTATGTCTTTGGTTATTTTTATTATTTTTGAAGTTCTTTTAGTTAACTCTTTTTGCACAAATGTTTCCCTTCTTTATACATGGACTTCACAGATACAGGAGAAAGACTAAGTCCCAACTATGTATTGACTGGTGAAAAATCAGAATAAGTTAATGAAAGGGAATACTAACAGTACAAATGCAATTGTCAATTTCACATGCTTTAAGAAACGTGTTGAATGTTTTAATTAACATTTTATTCTCATTTTACAGATGTAAAAACTTACCAAGGGAACTTCGATCATGTCCAAAGTCAGACAAATGATTTGCACAGATCAATTTTGAACAGTTTATTCTAGAGTTTTGTTCTTGATAATTATTCTATCAATATCATCTATAAGAAAAAAGCTAATTGACTTTTATACTATATGTTGGCCAAAAGCAGTGATGGAATGCACTAGAATATTTCTTGGACTTTCATTTCTCTTTGCTGGATGATATGAACTTTCAACTTGAATTTAAACTAACTCATTTCAGCCAATTATCCACCACTAATGATTTATCTCAGAGTAAGGACCAGCTCAGAGTACTTCAGATGAGGCTGTGCAAACTTGGAAAGTAGAAAGGAGACTTCAGAAATGAGTCGGCTTTTGTCATATGTGTGACAGGGTTGTTCTCCGTGGATGTGCTAAGGAATGAGGGGTCTGAAGGCAGACAGGCCAGAGCAGGGCAGAGAGTAAGTTCAGCCCTGACCCAACCTCCAGGCCCCTCTCCGTTCTTCCCAATTTTTGTTCATTATTTGACTCGTGGAAGATTTTGGAATTTTTAAAAACACATTTAACAGGGCTACTGTTTTAATTGGCCATATGGCCTACTCTGGGACTCAGTGCTTCAAATAGTGTCTCATTCATCCATGAAATGTATCAGGGCAGAAAATAAGAGATAAATGGCCCTTGTACTTCTAGAGTGAACATTCAGTTATCATTCTATATTCTGCCTGTCTGGACTGATGTATGTCTCTGTAAGATTCTGAGGTGAGATGGTATTTTTTCTACAAACATGAACACCACATTATATTTTTTTAAGTAGATCCAGCTTGGAAACTTAAAAAAAAAGGTGGACCCAGCTCCATTTGTTGGAAGGGGCAGTTAAGGGATCACTTCTTGACTGTCCATGGAGATCTCTTTCTCTACTATGTGTCATAGGCATCCCAAGAGGTTAGTTCTGCATAAGAAATGTGGAGAATGGTTTCAATCTTCGCTGTACATAGCCCCTCTTCAGCATGCGCTGTTCAGGGTCATTTGGTCCATTCGAAATTAGAGCTTCAAATGCCCGCACCATTCATACCCTTTACGTTCACATTACTTACTGGACTTAGATACAGCAGGACTAATGACCAGTCCCCCCCCCAGGACCTGCCTCCCCTCGGATGCCGCCTGGATGCAGGACACTATGCTGCACTGACGTTAGGACTGGTCGCCTTCCTGTTTCTGCTGCAGCCTTAGAAACTCCAAATCTCTCCTGAAATGACCCTGACCTTCTTTCATCACCCTTTCCTCAGGCAGAAGTACACTGCATTGAATATTCTTCTAGGAAGCCCTGGAGAAGGAGCGAGGAAACAGGGCTGTTATTCTCTCCTGATCAGAGTACAGAAAATAAATTAAAACAGAGAATTTCTCATTTCTATTCCCTTGTTACATCTATTCCTCCCAAGTTTCATGGACGTTTTTTCCTGCCATAGCATGAGGACATGGCTTCAGTGCCTATTTCACATATTTTATTCTGTGGGGGATTTGAGAATGAAGAAGGAGGGGACAGATGCATTGCACACAATAGCACAGTTAATGCCCTGCGCAGCCCCAGAGTCCACTCACACAGAAGTGATGGGAAAGGTGCTTCCTAGATTTGTGAGCACACAAAGCTTCACATGAACAAGGCACATAGGTGTGTTACAAAAAAGGAGAAAAATAACCCCATCTTTTAAAAAACATTTGTAGCAAGTACATGCTGAGGACATTAATAAAAATTTCTTTTAAAATAGTAATATTAATGACTATAAGCAACTCATTTGAGAGAAAATACATGAAATCATCATTACCCTTCTGGGCAAACCAAAAATGCAAATGCAAGTTAAATCAAAGTAGTATTGACTACTACCAAGCTAGCAAATACTTCTACCCTGAATTTTGAAGTAATGTCTCACTCAACATCAAACAGACTGACATTCTCATGCATTTGATGTCTGCTCCACAAGTGTCTAGGGTTAAGCTGCTACTGACTGCATGAGATAAACTCAGGAACTACAGCGTTTACTTGATCTTGATATCATATTCTTTGTAATATAATACATAGTAAAAAAAATGTAATTTTCCCTTTTTGATGCAGTTATTCTGCTGCTGGAATAAATACTTCCAGAAAAGCAAAAGGAATAAATTCTTTAAAAGCCATGGAATGCCAGGCATGGTAACACATGCCTGTAATCCCAGCACTCAGGAGGCTGAGGCAAGAGGATCATTATGAGTTCGAGACCATCCTGTGCTACAAAGTGAGCTCGAGGCCAGCCTAAATTGCATACTGAGACCCTGTCTCAAAAAGACAAAAAAAAGCCATGGAAACAAAAGTAATATTTCTTATTATCATCCCACAGAGCCATCTAAAGGTTTAACTATAAAGAAGCATGATCCATCAGAAAATTATTAATGCACAACATAAAAATAAACTAAATTAGGAAATGAAATTATAGTCAAAATAATGAAGGACATAATCACAACCATGTAAACACACAATATATGGACAATGTTAGTGAAGTAATTTACAAAATGAAATAGTAGCTGCGTTCAAAATATGGGATTACAGTTTATCTGTGAAATTATTTTTAAATGTTTTTATATTTATATTTTGATGTTTTATAATTTAACTTCTAATTTTACAAAAGTAATAACTGAAAGAAGTTTAAAACTTAAAACATCACAGAATTGTGGAGAAACACACTCTACGCAATTTATCTAATCTTCAATCCTGACTCCTCAAATCAAATCATTTTCAAACCCTTCTATAATTTACTTCCTGATTCTATATATAAATATTTATAATTCACTGAGTTTAGAGTTTTTTCTTTTTTCTTTTATTTTTTCCTGGGAATTGAGCTCAGGATTATCCAGGCAGGCACTTGTGCTGCTGAGCTTTACCACTGGCCTTAGAGTTTTTTCTATTATCTGTTGATTAAGTGTTGTCAAACATGAAAATTAACCTCTTTTTCACAGTGCCTATGAAACAAACAAGTACACAAACTCACACTGTCTCTCTGCCTACTATTCTGGTATAGTCACACTCCTTGGTTAGACCAATATTCAGTGGTATGGCTATGTGACCACTTTTCACAGTTAATTCTTTCAGTTAATCCATCACTTTCCTTGTGTAACTTCATTGTTTTCCTTGAGTTTAATCATTGCCTCACTTTTTCATGTTGCTATTCACCTTCACTGTAATTAACCCACAAAATACTATAGCTATTACCACCTTTAACTACTTACTTTGCAATGAGTACCATATTGAAAAATTTACATTTTCTACCTTGTGAGGTAGGAAATTTCTCCACTTTAGGAACAGGTGTAAATATCTTGCCCAGTTCTTCCATTTATTGTATTGCACAGTTTAGACATTGAAACCCATTCTGTAATCTAAGTCTATGTGAATAAATATCATAAAATACTGCGTTTACTTATGTGGGTCATTGATTGGCATCTAGAGAAAAACATCATAGATTCATTATAATTTTAGATTTTTGTTCTAAGCATCTGTGCCAGGCAGTACTTCAGATAGCACTTAATGGGCCCTGGGTCATGGCAGTTGTGCTCTTGGGTAATCATTTTCTCTTGCATATGGACGAACCCAGTGGCCTGATTCCAGCGAGTTAAATGTGGCAAACATGATGGGATGCCACTTACAAGAGGAAGTAATGAAAGACAGGCTTCCACCTTGTTTACCTCCCCTACCTGGTCATCTCACCTGCTGTCCCTGATGTTCCTGATGTAAAATGACACATTGCACACTATACTGTCGAAAGGCACACACGTTGGGTAACCAAAGGAAGCCTCAGTAGCCTTGACAAAAAAATCTCTTAATTGAACACAGAAACAAATCCACCACAGTAGAGCCTCTGGATGACACGTCAGTCACAGTCAACACCTTGATTTAACCTTCTTATGGACTCAGAAGATTTAAATAGACCATGCCCGGATTCTTAATCTATAGAAATGGTGCAATCACAAACACAGGTTAGTTTCAGTCCTACTTTGTGAGGGGGATAATTTGTTAAATAGAAACATGGGCCTCTCCATTGTATAGTCTGCAATGTGCCATCTTACGTCAGGAACAGCAATCGGGATGTCCCTTCATGTACATATAAGCAGAATGTAGAACATCTACAAGAAAACAATCAATTCAACTCTGGAGGTTATGGGTTTAAAGAAGGGCTTTCTACCAAGATAGAATTAAGCACCCAGAACAAATATTTATAATAATACATTTTTGAAACATGAAATTCATGTATTTTCTTGTTCAATGATACATTTGCATGAAATGATCACCACAAATAAGGTTTCCTATCACTCTGCATAGTATTTTTTTAAAAGTTATTCAAAGCAGAAATAGACTTTCACATTCAAGATGACTTAAGACTGCTCTAGGTACTCAAGCATAAAGCTTTTTATCCATAATAAAACAATTAGCATGGAACAGTGATATTCTCAATGAAATTGTGTGTCTAGAATGTGCATGATTTATTTCCCTTTTATACAATGTGTCTTTGTCTGTTTCTAATTTCTTTTCATGGGGCATTTGGAAAGACATTATTTCATAACCGAGAAATTAAAAAAAGGCCAGTGACAGGTAAATGGCTTTACTAAATTCTCTCAAGCTCCTCCCAAGTTTCGATGGCATGGAGGATGAATCACTAGTTCCTAAACAATAGCTTACTTAACACCACTGGGTTTTATTCCAACTTAATGAATAGAGAGACAAGCACTAAGCAATAACCATTTGCCATCCCCCATAAATCCTAATGTCTGTATCTGAGTATTTTATTACATTGTTTTCCTATACTTGCTTCCATCGCCCTAAAAGCTATTTAACTTTTATTCAAATTCCTGTTAGAAAAGTAAGTGATGACAAACTTTCTTAGAGAGGTATGAGAGCTGAATTGCAATGCACTGTATATCAGAAAGAAAAGCATCTGAAATTGTTCAGAAAGCATATTACTCTACTTATATCAAGACAAAGAAAATGAGGTGGGCTGGGCATTTAGCTCAGGCTTAAGTGCCTGCCTGGCAAGCGTGAAGTCATGAGTTCAAGCTCTGGTACCAAAAAAAAGAAAAGAAAAAGAAAATGGGATGGGACTTAGGATTCACTACCACAGTTCACAAGGCAGCAACCAAGATTCAGGGTCCAAGCCAAGCAAGCCTGCATTCTCGGTTCTGGAAAAATCCTGGTAGAAGGTATTGAGATGTTGCAGATTCTCAGGAGCCTGGTTGTTCAGTAAATAAGATGTAGTCTTGCTATTCAAGTATGGTTTGTTGGTTTGGTTGTTTTTCTTTCATGGGTTTTCCATGAAGCAAATGTCAGAACATTTCTACAGAAACTCAACATATGTCATAAGAGTTGGGGCTAGCACCATAAGACACTGGGCATCTGTGAGGGTCAGAATCTGCCCCCTCCCACGAGGGAGGCCATGAAAGATGATTCTGAGGTTGGTTCTGTGATGAGATGATGTGGAGAGCAACAGTTCTTAAATCTTTGCTTCAGGTTTTTTGTTCAGTTCACATATACAGTTCCTGCAGACTCTAACATTTTACTAAAAAATGATGCATGGCCATTTTGTCTTTGGGCATCTCAAGCACAGTGACCTGGCTAGAATGCACTGTGATGTGAGGAAGGGTGAATATTTGTGGAGCAGAAACAATACAGGGACTTACAGACAAGTCAAATTGAAAGTGCAGCTTACCATCGAAGGGTCACAACTGTTTCATGCATTTGCTGCTGTGTATGACCTCACTTAATCCTAATCACGATGGGAAAACATAAATGTTGGCCATTTCTCTTTGCAGTATTTACAGGTGAGAAACTTCAGTCTCAGACAAAGTGCAAGTCTGGAAGTGGCTGGATTCAAACCTGGATCCTCCAGCATCTCAATTCACAGTGGACTGCCTCCTGAAATTGCTAAGGAAAGTTAAGGAAAGATCCTGAGCCTACAGGAAAAGAGGAAAAAGTAGGAAAGTGACCCCAGTGCAGGTACTTGAGACAAAACTGTGGTAGCAGTGACTATATCAGAGGTGTCAGGGTCCATGAGTCCAAGTGGGACTTCAAACTCAACTCAGAAGACAGTCATTCCAGAGAGAGTCATTTTGTTCCTAGGAGGAGAAACTGAGGGCATTTTCAGTTTATATCATAAAGGTAAGCACCTGGATTTGTTGACTAAGCATATTATTTACTTACATCAATGATATTTTGTCATTCACTCATTCAAAAATTATTTATTAAATGTCTACCCAACACTGTACCAGACATTAAATACTAGTAATGAATAAAAAATCAGGCAAAATTGCCTAATCTAATAAGTAGGTCTGGTTAAGGAAATACATAGAGAAGTGGTAGGTAGTTTTTTGGTTTTTGGGTTTTGTTTTGTTTTTTGTAAGATTATTTCAAACAGTGGCTAAGAACTATGAAAAGAAAAAAATACAGGTAATAACAAAGGTTAGTAAAAATATCTTGGAGTATCATACTACATGGGGGCAATGGAAAGGTTTTACTGAACCAAAGGATAAATTAGGAGAAAGCCATCTGATGCATGGGATGAAGGATTCGCACTTAGGCAGAAGGAGCAGTAAGCAAAATGCCCGGAGGTGGGTACATACATTGAACAGGTAGGAGGGAGGAGGGCAGGATTAGGTGGACCCTTACCATTTTAGGGCAAGGTCGCTAAGAAGCATGGGAGGGTCTGAAATAGGAGACAGGTGGGATTCCCCAATGTGGGAGCAGCAGGCAGGCCTCCTGGCTTGGGTGAGCCTGGCTTGAGAGCAGGTATCTGGGCCCATGTGTGGCTGAGATAGGAAAGGAGGAGGATGGAGGGTGTCCCCCAACAACATGGGAACCACAGAACCTGCCACCTCAGGAGGGGTTGTGGGGTACAAGGATTTGGTGTACCTGCAAAGTACCAGACTCTGTGTTAGATGCCAAAGACCCCCAGGAAGTGAAACAGATTCCTCCCACTGGGCTCCTTAGTACTGCAGGGGAAAGACACAAAGTTAGCACTGAAATAATGGGAAATTCAACAGTAGCAAGTGCAGTAGGGGAGACACAGACACTGTTTCAAGAGCACAGGATCAGCAAAGCAGCTTTGGAACAGCAAGAGTCAGGAAAGGGTAGCAGAGCTTGGGGAGCCTTTTTCTCAGGGAAGTGGTTTTGGCTTTGGGTCGCTGAGCAGGACTGAAAGGGAAGCAACAGGATCGGAGCAAAGGCCAGGGTTGAAAGTGTAATACTCAGATCACCCACTAACTACTCACGCCGTCATCCTGTTCTGTATGCGCCGCCATTTCATACAAGATAAGTTTCTGTTTCTGGAGTAAGTTTGTTTCCCTTTCCCCGAAATGACATTTCACTCGCCGCCCTAAATTTTGAAATTTTACCGCCCTAAAATGACCAACCAGCTCACTCCCCGTGTTCTTATCCACCTACCCACCAATCAGCTGCGTTGCTCCTCTATAAAAACAAGCTCCCTTAGTTGTAAGGCGCGCAGTCTTTAAACCGGTTACCAGAGGACTGCGTCGCCAGGCTTGGCAATAAAACTCCTTTTGCCCTTGATTAATTGGATCGGATTTTTATTTCTTAGTTAGGATATTACAGAAAGGAGCCTGGACTGTCAGTGGAACTGAGCTGCAGGTGTACAAGTGAGGAGCAAATGTGACTGTGCTCACCCTCCTTGGTTTTCCAGGTCAACTCGGTCCCACACCTAATGGTGGACCAGGAATGACTCCAGCATTTATCCGGAGTGTTCTGTGGACTTTAATGATTCCATTCTGATCATTCCTCACAGAGAAGGATTGGAGGCCCCAGTGGGAAGAAGACAGCTCACACACACAGCCATTCCTCCACCCCATGCCCAAGACGGTGGCATGTTAGCTACGAAGCCAAAAAATTGAGGCAAAAAATGAAAAAAATAGAAGCAGTGTGGTTGGTTGAAAAAGCATGCAAAGTACTGGAATCTCATCAACCAGGAGATTATTTTAGTTTAGGATTCCCCAGCAGCAGACCCTGAGGCCAGGATTCCAGAGCAAGCAGTGAATCTGGAAAGTGATTGGAGGAAAAGCAGTGAGGGAGTTGGAGTGACAGAAAAGGAAGGCAGTTGATAAAGGAACTTGTAAATTTTTTTATCATTGAAAGGAACTTAATCCCAGGAGCTTAATCCCGCTGAGGAATGCAGGCTAGAGCATACTCATCAGGGTTATCCCACGTGAGAGCTGAAGGAGATGGGGGATTTATCAGTTCCCAGGAGATGGTAATTCCCCAGATTCTCTAGCACAGCAAGCTACTGCCAGGCACAGGAGCTCAGGGAAACAGATCTTCAGAGAAGGAGTGTGAAATACAGACAGATGGAAGTGAGCACAGATATGGCTAAAGCCATGGGGAAAAGAGCATGTTAACAACCGACTTTTTGTAGAACTGAACTTCACAGGACCTCAACTTTCATGTCCCTAACTGGACATAGGAATAATATCTTGTGTTGCTTAACAGCAGATATGCAATCTGAGAAATGAATGTTTAGAAGATTTCACCATTGTGAGAAACACAAGCCTAGATGGTAGAGCTCAGTCCCTTTGTATGGCCCCTTGATGATGCCTTTGATGCAATCAAGAGATGCAGTAAAACTGAGATGCCTGAGGCTGCTGCTGGAATGCCATGGCTGCTTTTTTATAGGAAGCTATTTTAAATCTGTAGGGAAATACTCTGAAATGAGAGTAAAATGCATAATATAGTAAGTATGGAAATAAGTAACATCGTTGTGTTAGCTTTCCATGACAGATACCAACAAATACCCAAGAGAACCTATTTATAGAGAGAAAGGTTTGTTTGGGCTCACAGTTTGGGAGGTTGCAGTCCACAGCAGGGTGGCCCCATTGCTTTGGGCCTGTGGTGAGGTCTGCCAAACGGGGAGCTCCTCATGGCAGGGAATGTACTCACCCCATGACCTGGAGACAAATGAGACCTGGAGGAATAGACCAGTTCCCGCAGTCCCCTTCAAGGGCTCCCCTCCACCATGACCCAAATACCTCCCACTAGAACTCACTTCTTAAAGTCTGTACCACTCCCGTTAGTGCCATATTGAGAAAGCAACCATTAATACATGGGTCTTTGGGCATTCTCTAGGCCCAAACCATAGTAACAGCTTATTATCAAGTTTTATGCACTGTACAGAACTGTACCTGTTCTACTTTCATAGGACTGCCTGCCCAATAGATTTGTTTACATCAGCATCAACACAAGAAAGTTTAGTGCAGTAATGTGTTGTGCTATGATATTATGATAACTACCATGGCACTAAATTAGGAATTACTGAGCTAAATTTTAATCTTATGAGACCAGTGTGGGATATGTGTCATTGCACCACATACAACTCTATTTAAATCTATCAGGACTAGACTTTCTTTGTAAGAAAGTCTACCATTGTAGCAACCCTTCCAGCACGTAAGTGGCACTCAAAAATATCTTAATGCATGAATTAGAGTAGTGTGCTGCAGCTAGTTCTGTACTGGCTCAAAAAGGTCGACTGTTAACTATTCAGAAAATTTGCAAGCCAGTTAGGTGACTGATGGCTTGAAGTAAGCCATGGTGAGTGTGGTTACACACCACAGAAATCAGCAGGCATTAAAGACTAAGAATTTTTCTTTTCCTCTGAGAGCTAGTTTACCAATAAAATGCTGAATATATGTGAAAATATTTAGCATAGCAATATAGGAAGTGCTCTAAAATGTGTATATACTTTTTTTTCCCAAAGGAAATTGAACATTCTGTGTTGAAATGCTATACTTTCCACTCAGTTTGTTTCTAATTTCTGGTTACTGGTAAGAATTCTTCACAGGGGGCCATAACTCTAGCTGCAATGTTTTATTTATTTAAAGATATAAATTAGAGAGGACAGCTATGCTCAACTCTTTCAAAGAAAGAGACATTATGGTAACTACTGTTGATATCCAATTGTCTTGTTGTGAAGTGCCATGTTGTTTGTATTGTTCTGTTCTGATCTGAGTTGTTCTGTCCTCTTTTGTTTTGTTCTCTGTAAAATAAAATTTAAAAAATAAAAATAAAATAGAGAGGACATAAAATAAATATGATAAAATATAAAGCCGGTGAGATGGATACATAGGAATTTATTATTCTTGCATTTTTATGAAAGCATAAAATGTTTCATAAAGAAATGATAGGAAGAAAACTGATGGAGAAAACTAAAGAACTCTTCAGTTTGGTTCTGATGTCCTGGTCCTCCGGGAGTGCGAGTTTCAGCTTCCATGCACA
Organism: Hydrochoerus hydrochaeris; assembly: GCA_004027455.1. Lineage (NCBI taxonomy): Eukaryota > Metazoa > Chordata > Mammalia > Rodentia > Hydrochaeridae > Hydrochoerus > Hydrochoerus hydrochaeris. The sequence goes on along the minus strand of PVLA01011001.1, from coordinate 27,379 downwards.
CCGTGAGGTACCTAACAAAAACAACAGCTACCCACCTAATGTTGGTCTAGGGTAAGACTACCAATTAAGCTTTCATCTGTCTGAGAAGGAGCAAAGCAAATTTTAACAGTCCCTAAGATTCAGGTAAGGCTTTTAAATAATCTATAATCAGGAGTAATGATAATTAACACATATAAAATAGTTCCCATAAATGTCTCTGAAAATCCTAACTGAAAAATTCAAAATTACTAGTTGCCTCTCTTACAGATAACTTTTCTCATTACATAGTAATGAATCATAAGAAACTTGTTAAGTTGAAACCTTGACACCTTTTGCATGGTTTCTTTTAATCCCAGAATGATCAGTAAACATGATGCATGCAGGAATTAGAGAAGGCATTTATATTTTCTCATGGACCATAACAGATAGAATGTTTAAAGTAATAAATTCCCCATTACAAAGAAAGTTTGTTTCTAGGTTTTTTGGGGATTCACAGTCCTATTTTTCCATCAGAATCATAAATGAGGACCTTGGGCATTACCAAGTTCAAACCTGATCAGAGACATACTTCCCTTTTAGTGAGTCTCCAATGATGGGACACTTCCAAGGTCTATTTAACATTCCCATAGTAAAAACACACCACTGTAAGAAGCAATTAATAAAAAAAAGCTGTCATTTATTAGATGCTAACTGTATGGCAAGCTTAGAGCTTTAGATTTTATGGACACCGGTTTCTTCATAAGACATATTATGCTGTAAATATCTTTATTTCAGATAAAAGAAATTTCAGATTTAGAGAGAGTATGTTGTTTGTCTCAGGTTGGATAGCCAGACATTTGAAGAGCTGGCATTCATCCTGGGTTGGTCTGACTGCAAAGTTCAATGCTCCTAAAAGTTGAGTTATAGAAGCTTTCATTTAAAATCCTCTTGCTAGTCTCTGATCAGCACCCTATGTTGATTAGATTTACCTCTCCTACTCAAGCTTTAGAATCTGCCCTTATTCTGGCTTTTTCAAGTGAGAAATTTCCCGGACACTGCTCTCTCTAGCCTCCTTCCTCCAATCTTCTCCAACTCATGATGCTCTTCCTAGAACTGAGCCCCTACCACAAACAGCGCAGACAGAACATGACAGCGTGAGGACTGGTACTGCTGCCGTGTGGTCTTTTAGTCAGTGCTTATGGCTCCCATGGGGATAGCTTAACTTCCCAAACACATTTAAAAATGGACTGGAATAAAATCAATATTTCTACCATTTATTTTAGAGTTTAAAGGCAGGGTTTTGTCCTCCCTGAGGTATTGGACAGCTGAAGATTCTGCCTGCCCAACATCTACTCTCCTTTCTCCTGGGAAGTCACCTAAGCTGTCTGCTAAAGAAATTTCTCCACCCTGTTGGGTACAGTCTTGATGGAACTGTTATTCAAGATAGCCACTTCATCATAAGTGTCAGAGGTTTTTCCCCAGAAGAATGATCCTTCAACACAGAGAGGTGGCTGATATGACCTGATGCACCTAGCCCAAAGGCCTAAAGGAGACATCTTGTTTGCACGTTCAGCTTATGTCCTCAGAGCCACCTTCCTTGATCCAGGTTCTTAGTTTTCACACCATTCCTCCCAATAATTTCAGTATATGCATGGTACTATCTGTTCGTTTACTCTTTCAGCCAAATGTAGTTCAATAGGTTTCTGCCACGTGCTGCCCACTGGTGGCTCCTTCTAATTATCAGAAAATTTGTTCAAGTAGCTTCTATACAGTGAGTAAAAGCATGCCACAGCACTTTCCATTTTATACAAAATAGCTTTGACAAAAACTTTGAAATCAGATAGGCTTGGAAAGCAAAGAACTATTCCACCATCCCAGAAAAGGAAAAAAAAAAAAGAATCAAAACACTTCTTAATATTTTTCTTGAACATCTCTATTGCAGGCAAGGCAAGTATACAGCAATACATACATACTTAGATACATAGACAAATTTTATATATAACATAAAAACGTGAATCACATGCATGTACTCTTCTATAAGTGTCATTTGAAATCAATATTATAACTAGTGTGGTTAGTCTGCTGTGTCTAGTTGGGTATTTCTAGCTAAAAACTCCTTCATATTGGGTATTTATGAAAGAGCAGTACATTCTTCCCGTACTCACTTAGCGTTGTGACGACCGTTTATCCAGTCAGCCTAAGCTTATTACGTGCTTCAGGAGCCTATTATGATACAGTTGTGCCACATTTTAGACATACTTATATTTCTACCACCTGGGATTAAATTCCTTCTAGCTTCATAATTTTCCTGATGGGTGTAAATTAATTTCTCCTTTTACTGCAGCTCCTTTAACATAGTGTCTATATTCCATATATAACCACTGTGTTTAACTAAAAATGTCTCCAAAAATGTAGCAAGGTTGGGGTGGATGACAAAGTAGGAAACGGAAAACTAACAATGATCACACCGGAGACTTATATCCAACCCTGTCCTTATTTTCTGTGTCACCATGGATGAATAACTTAACTTCTCTGATCAAATTTCTTCACTTATAATGTGCAATAAATTTCAAAGAAGTCCATGTGTTTTGCAGATTTTTACCTCTTTGTTTTCTCTTTGAGTTATTGAACATCAAATCCTGTGATTGGGGATCAAAACTCAGTATTTTCCTAAAATCTTTCCTGCAGATTCTGAACCAATTGATCCATAGGTAATTATTTAGGAATAATGAAAACATGAAAATAGAGGCTGCTAATGTCTATAGAGAAGTTGCCAGGACAGTTTACACAACAATCTTACAAGTTCAATATTGCTATTATCCTGTTCTTACAACTAAGGATATTGAATCCCAGAGACCCTAAGAAACTTATCTGAGGGATTATGGTCAGTGCGGTGTCTGGGTATCCATTCGACCACTTCATCTCAGAGGCAACTCCTTATTCCGCACTGAGTTGTGTCTGGAACTGCTGTGTAACATTACAGCAGTGGCATTTTCCAAATTTACAAGTAATTTTCATTATGCACAATAACTTTGGAAACCTTTGAAGTGATTTCTGAAGGTCTATTTTGCAGGTGATATCTTAAAGTAACCTTTATACAAACATGTGAAGAATTATTGTAATAGTAAGAATATAGTTCTTTAAAAATAGTATTCTGCCTAGAATACTTGCTTTCTGATTCTTAGCACTTTTTCAGAAATACTTGAGAACAGGTGTTTGGGGTTTCACATTTTTTTCATATTTTGGAATATTTACATATACATAAAGAGATATCTGCAGGAGGGACATAAGTCTGAACACAAAATTCATTTATGTTTCATATATAGCTTATGCACATAGCCAGATGATTACTTCATGAAACATTTTCAATAATTTTGTGCATGTATTCATGACTTTTCGCTTGTGATGTCCTATTAGGACTCAAAATGTTTCAGATTTTAGAGCATAAGATTTTAGATTTTCAGATTAAGAATTATCAGTTCATTTATACCTATGCCATTCCATCCAGAAGGCTTTCAAGATATTTTATCACTATTAAGAAATATTAATGAAATGCTTAATTCAGAGTGTATCAAATTTCTGTTGGAAAAAATTACCTGTTTTTCCTCTACTCTCATACCACAGTCAATACAGCAAAATTATGTAATCCCAAGAAAAATGGGGCAAATAATGTTACAGATGTGCATCCCACTTGGGTGACCTCTCACTCAATTTAATTATTTTATTAGTTACCTGGAGATAGAATCAGAACCCATAAGTTGAGGTCTCAGTCCCCAAGCCTGGCCTTCTCCCCCCACTTTGGATGCTAAATACAAACCCCAGTGATTCTGATCAACTGACTATGAATCAAGGTTACTATAACCCTCTTCGTCAGGTTCAGTTAATTTGCTTGAGCAGCTTGCAGAACACAGGGAAACATATTCACTAGTCAACTGTAAAGGACATGACAAAGAACAGAGAGGAAGCAATGCACAGGGAAAGGTATGAAGGGTGAGCATGGAGCTTCCATGTCCTCTTCAGATGTACCACCGTCTAGGAATCTGCACGTTCAGCAACCCAGGAACTCTCAAAACCATTTTTAGGTGAAATTGATGAGTATTTTGTTGTAGATCTAATGCTATTAGACTTGATGAGAATACCAGAAAGCTTGTTTGCTTCAGCATTTCTCTTGTCTTCTCTGTTCAGCATTCCTCCCTGCAAGGGATAGATCAAGACCTTCTAGAATAAGGAGGGTCTTTCCACCTACTACTCATGGACAAGCTTAGGTCAGAGAATATCTTTATGGCCAGTTCATGAAAAAATGGTGAGTGAAGTGTAGAATGTCTAGGACTCACCTATCTAGGAGGAGAAATTATAGTTTCTGTGACCTACCATTTGAGAGGGAAATATGAACCAGGAACCATAAATGAGAACAACAATTCATATATCATAATGTCACAACCACTGGTCAATGGTAATGTTTATATTTCTGTCTTTCAGGGCTGAGACTAAATCATTAACACTGGCCAGTCACTACTTGGACTTTTTGTCAAGAAAAATCAACTAAATTTGCTGAGCCAAGTGTAAGGCTTCCTGCAGGTCCACCCAATCCTGACAACAATTTGCTTTGTCCCTCATCTCAAGATACAGTACACAATTTTTAATAGTTCATCTTCCAGGATTTCTTTGCCTTTTTTAGGCATGTGTTATTTTATCTTCTCACAAATGTATATTATGAGATTATTTTCTGCAACTAACACACTCATATCATTAAATGAAGCATCATGTTACTTTGCTCTGAGAAATACCATGCAATGTCTTAAAAATTCAAACTGAAACTTCAAATTCCAAGTTAAGAGTCACCTCATTTCCAAAATGTTTCTGGACCTACTGTTTACCAAGATGTCCTACCCTGTACTTGAATACGTTCCCACCCCCACCCTCACATAATCCTCTTCTCATTCCTACTTAGGCCATCATTATCTTTTACCTGCTTGTCTTCTTCTGTGTCTGATCCTAGACTTCTCCATCCATCCTAAGCTTACCTAAAACTGTCAGGAGCAATCCATGCCCTCAGAATAAAACCCAAAATGTTTAGTAAGAAAAAAATAGTTCATGAATATGTGGCCCTTTGCCTAGCTCTTCTGGCTCCTTCAGGGCAAACTAACCTGTCATCTTGCTGAACCAGTATATTTTTTCATATGTAGTCTCTGACATGTGGTCCTAAGCATACACTCTTCCTTCCACCTGGTGAACTTTTGCACATATCACACTCATTTGCTCAACATTTTCTTTTGCCATGTGCTGTTCAATCTAGTCATCATTTCATTCAGAAAGCTTTTGGTGATATTCATCTCAACTCTCACCCAGAGAGCATGACCTTTTCTATGGTCTTTGTCTTTCTCACCATTACTATTGACTGGTTTCATTCTCTACCACAAGCTCTCCAAGGAAAGAAACTCTACTTTCATAGATTTTGACTGCATGGTTCAAGAACTAGCAGATATTTGACACTCAGTAAATATTTATTGAATAAAGGAAGATTGGTTTATCTTTGATTAGCCAACAATTCCTGGTGTATTTAATATCTAAAATGGCAGCATGGTTAGAAAATTAATTTTAAAAAAATGAACTAGATAGAATAGATATAATTTAATTCTGACATTTGCAGAAAAGGCATGAATCTTGAAAACTACTCATGTATTTAAAGAAATATAGGATGTAAACTGTAGTCTTTCTAAAACGGAGACCTCCTTCTCTTGGATGAGAAACAATGAAGGCCATTTTTTATTCTAAAAATAAGAACAAAATACATTTATTTCAAACCTAGAACTCAAGGCATTTCTGCGCTGGTAGTTTTAGCAGCTGTAATTGACCCAGGGTATACCTAACTCCTTGTGATAATATGAAACATTGTAATAGGTTTGTGACTGAACTAAGTTATGATATAGCAATAAAGTTACATAAATTTCAAAACTATTCCCTAAATATGGTTTTCAAGCATCACAAACAAAACATGTTGAAGGTTTTTTCCTCTTCCATTTCTATTTATCTCCCTAAATAACTTATAAAGGATTGCTCTAAGAGATAATCAACCCTACTATCTCAGGAGCTATTAAGAGGCTGCACAATTTGACATGATGCAGAACAGAAAACACAGCTTTAAGAACATGACAAATTACATGGGACCACTCCCAATTCCTTCAGAGGCCAGAACTGTTTGGGAATCTGAGTCACAGCCTAGTTAACAGTTCCCTTTCCAACCACCAGTGCTTGAATCTTAGTTCATTCAGCAGTGTGGAGACTTCACTAAAGGCTGTGCATGCAAAAGGTCAACAATGGCTCCCACTGGAAAGGGGGAGAAACTACTTCTTCAGAAAAGCAGGGAATTACGATTGTAAACATTACCAAAGAAGAAAGTGCAGAGAAGTTTCTACTGGAAACAGATCTGTAGTAAAATGAGAAAGTACAAAAATTCTCCATCATCCATCATGGCCTGAGAGCAGCCCTTTTGGTTAACCTATGCTTAATTAATTAGAAATTTATCACATATTCAGATTTACAGTTTTCAGAGACATAAGACAGCATTCAGTACACTTGAAATAATTTACACTGCTGATCTAAACTGCTTCGTTACATGACAGAAACTCAGAGAAATCCAAAAAACTAAATTATTCCTCTGAGATCAAATTTCTGAAAAGTTCTGCCGCTGGGAACTTAAAAAAATCAACTACATTGGAGCTGTGTCACCATGTTAAAAATGAGAATGACAGAGGTTCTAGGTCTCTCCCAGTTAAAACTCAATAATAATATATTCTCTTGGCTAGAAGTACTGGTATAAGGAAAACTCGATTATTGGATTCACAATTACACATCTTTTTTCTATGCAGAAAATAATATATTCTTTTATCATTACTGAAGTGCTTAATGAAGTTGTTACAAAATCAGATAGGAAGGACAGCTGGTTCTGTTCTTGAATTAATTAATTCAGAAACAATCATTTGGTATTTTTTAGCATATTGAATTTTTAGGTACTATTTCAAAGATAGCTCTTTTATATGTAATTAAGGTTATCTTTAAAATTAATATTCTAACAGTAAGCCATCCAGAGTGGGCACAGTGAACAAAGTTATTCCACAGTCTAAAAATAAAGTATCAAGGAATATAGAGGTGCTAAATTATATTTATTTTTTACCCAAAAATAGGTTGTAATACCCACCCATCAAACACTATTTAATTCAGGGCAGCATATTTATTATTAGCTACCATCATTTCTTCCAAAAATTTTTATGTTAATGACAGCTCATCAGGATTATTTCCATTACACTTTATTATTTTGTGTCAACAAATATTATTAGGAACCACTCAATTAAATATTCAAAGCATTTAATGCTTTAATTTATAAATCTCAAGAATGAATTTATTCATCTTGCTCCATTTGAATTTATGCTTCATCAAGCACCAAAAGCCTTCTTCTACATGCCTTTCATAGTTTGATAAGTCTGTCAGGCTGACTCTGCCCATGTGCATGAATAGGTAAATCTGTAAAGACACAAGGTGAGCTAAAAATAAGTCTGAGTTGTTTTCAAATGACTGCATTAATCATTTCAATTGTGCTTTTGCTGAAACATCTTCTTCTTAAAGAACTCTAGAATCTCTTGTCTGCTCTAGCTAGGATAGCAACAAATTCTTTTTGTTCCAAATGCCAGATTACCCATAAATTTGCCATTCGCTTTGTCTTTTCAAATTTTTAGTTGATTTCTTTAAATTAAAATGGTAAGAATATAGACCAAAAAACAGGGCTGGCAATCTTGTTTTTGTTGTATTGTGATTGTTTGTTTATTTGTTTGTTTGTTTGTTTAGAAAAGGTCTAGCTGTACAATACAGGCTGTCCTTGAACTCGCTTATGTAGCCCAGGTTGGCCTTGAACACATCCTTCTGCCCTAGCCTTCGGAGTGCTGTGATTATAGGTGCACACCACCTCACTCAGCCAAAACTGGCAATCTTGCAACCAAGAAAGCAGGTGATTATCTAAGTCACTGAATAATCTTAGCTTTGTGGAATGGCAGTGTCAGTTCATATTATATATCCAGATTTGATGCTATTGAGTGGGTTGGAATCCTACAAGGCAAAAACTCTGTCAACTGAAATGCTTTCTAAGAAACATATTAGGGCCAGATTGCATGAGAGACAGGGAGAGAGAAGGAGAGGGAGCAGGAGAGGGAGAGAACACTAAATAATCACTATTTCTAATTCAGTCCCCGAGGAATTCCCTGAATAACTTAGGTCTCTTGATTGCCTCAATTATCAAAGACTGAAGACAGCAACTTAAAAATACTGAAAATTTTGTTAGTGATGGATGTCACAGGGAACTGTTAGAACAACACATTGTCACAGGGGTGGGTGGTAGCACAGAAAAGGGAGGAGAAAAGAGGGGAAAGATGAAAAATCAAAATGAGAACAATTTAACTGCTAATAGAGAAGTTCTGTGAAATATCTAAGAAGTTTATTACATAAAAACTGAATTTATACATGTAAGAGAATGCTGAAATATTCAGGAAAAGAAAAAATGGAAATGTAGAGAAGTTAAAGGAGAATTCAACAAGACCAATTTTTCATATTTTTTGTAAATATACAGTGAGCGATGCTGGTGATTATTCTCTGAAACTAAGCTTACGAAAGCCTATTTTGATGTTCCAATGTCTTTTTTCCTTGTGACACGTACCAGATGAAATTTTGAAAAGCTTCCTTACTGATTAAACATATTATACCCAAAGACAGACCTAGAGAGAAATTAGAACTGTAACTATGGAAACCAGAGTAATCAAGTAGCATTTTTTTCTGAGTTCAAAAGAAGAAAGACTTAGAACATTATTAAGGGGAGAGGAGTATTTTTCTTACTATAGAGTGAGTGGTGATGGAAAAGAGGCAGTTATATTGGATTTATATCAGGTAAGAGAGTCAACAGTATTATATCACAGCTAACACAGAGGATTTTATGTAGCCCACATTTACCCACTAAGTTACAGAGTCACATCTGATGTGTTTCTTCCAACAAGACAAAATCTGTGAAGCTTCAATGACATTGAGGGAAAAGTAATTCTTAGCAAAGCAAATACTCTGTTAAAACCAAAGTGTAGGCGTACTCTATTCCTTCACCCACACATATCACCTCACGCTGTAGTAAGAAAAAAACAAATCTCCTCTCCCCTCAATAAGTCTTTGTTCTTCTGAACTCAGGAAAGAATGTTGCTTGATTACTCTGGTTTCCATAGTGACAGTTCTAATTTCCTTCTAGGTCTGCCTTTGGGTGTAGTATGTTTAATGTGGCTCACGGTACTGGACTAATACATCAATCAGGAATGGCCAGAAGGTGACCAGAAGATAAACCAAAGAGATCTTTTGAGAGAAACTGAAGGCTCTGTGTGACTACTGCGAAACATCAGAACCTCCCCTTGCAGCCTCTCTAGAGGAACATCATCACCCCCTTGTCCATCATCAATTTATTCTGCTACATGAGACCCTACCCACATGGGGTTCTATCAAGACCTGCAATAGCATTTTTCAAATATTATCATACTTAACAATTACTTGGAAAATCTGTCACATATACAGATCTGTGAGTCCCAACCCTGGTTGTTCTAATTCTTTAGCTTTGCGGTAGAATCTACATTTTTAAGTAGACTCATAGAAGATTCCAGGCAAGAAGCACTTAGTCCTTGGTTTGAGAAAGACTGGCCTAAGGAAACCATTCTTCCTGAAGTATATACCCTGAAAGTCCAGATAATATCAGGTAACATCCATTTTTTCCAGACTTGGAGTTACGACTATTAAAAAGAGAAAAGTCACATTGTCTTTCATTAATAAAAAATAATCCATCAAATAAAGGTAAAATTTTAAGTCTCAATTGAATCATTTCTACATGATCCTGAAAATCTGAATATCCCCTGTAATTAGCCATAGTGATAGTCTATGGAGGTTCTGGTCTAAAAATAGTGGTGGGAATGAATGGAACTTTTGGAATTATATTTGGTCTTAAAGAAATCCTTCTTTGAAAAGCTGGACATAGTACACAAATACTTGAAGCTGCAGATACTAATGAAGCTGAGACAAGCAGGTGTCTTTAGCCTAGTAATTTCAGGGCAACATGAACAATATAACACCCTACCTAAAAAAGATGAAAAGAAAAGAAAAAAGGAAAGGAAAGGAGAGAGAAAAGATAAAAAGAAAAGAGAAGAGAAAAAGGAAAGGAAAGGAAAGAGAAAAGAAAAGGGAAAAAAGAAAGAAAAAAAGAAAAGAAAAGAAGAAAAGGTTAAGGATTTAGTTCAGTGGCATAAGCACCTGCCTGGCAATCATGAGGTCATGAGTCCAATCACTGGTACCAAAAAAGAAAGAAAGAAAGAAAGAAAGAAAGAAAGAAAGAAAGAAAGAAAGAAAGAAAGAAAGAAAGAAAGAGAAAAGAAAGGAAGAAGGGAAGGAAGAAAGAAAAGAGAAAAGAAATGATTTTTTAAAAAGCTCTCTTTGGCTCCCTCAATGATTCCTAGCAGAAAGTGTTCACATGCATGAAGACCAAGTGAATAATAATTTTCCTTTCTATATTAAAAAATTACCTTTGTGAATGAAAATGAATTCTAAGCTACAGCATTCTGTTATAGTCACAGTAAGACCATAATGCTAGAATAAGAGAGAGATCCCAAAATATTGTATTGGTCAGTTTTCCCATTGCTAAACATACTATCTGACATCCACAACTCAGAGGCAGAAAAGTTTAAATTTAGCTCCTGGTTTTAGGAGTTTCAGTCCATGGCTGGCAGGCTCCAAAACAGCAACATTATGGTGGCAGGGGAGGGAGGCATGGTAGAACAAAACTGCTTACTTTATGTCTGCTGGGAGACAGAGCAGGGAATAATGCTAGAGAGGAACAGGCTAGTGACTCAAGGTCACACCTTTATGATCCACCCAGACACACCCAGGAGCAAGCACTACTAATCTACTAGGCATTTCTTAATCCAGTGAAATTGACAAATGAGGATTAGTGCACAAAGATATTTTCACTCCACTGTCAATCAGATGCAATCCTACTGGTTTAAATCCCACTTTGAACTTCCATTATTGCTTTAAGGAAAACTGCAGTTGTCTGTCAGTTTTCAATGGAGAAAAATTAAATTTATCAGATTTCACACTACTAAAACAATGGCAGTTATTATTAAATTAATGACAGTTATTGAATTAAAGAAATTTAATGTATTTTAATTCATATATTCACATTTCTCAAGGATAATTGATCATTTGGTTGAATCTTATGGAAAAACATGAATATCTATCTCTCACTTAGCTGTTTTTGTTTAGTCTGGCTTTCCATTTAACTGTTTAGCTCTTACTTCTTAAACACTGAGAGGAAACAGACAAATGTGCAAACACGTTCTTTTTTTTAAATCACAGATTTTTAAATACAAGAGATTGTTCCTCTCCTACCCCACTGTCTTTGTTGTGTTCATCATTGTTACTTTGTGCTCCAGGCACCATCATCCTGAGAGTAAAAAACTCTAGGCACATAGAAAATTGAAATTCTACCCTAGCTTAGTCATTCATCTAAAAGGGTTACAAGAAATATGCTCCTGTAACCAGTATAGTCCAGACTGATTTCCATTCCACAAATCTGATCAGGACAAATAAGTTCAACTGTACTCTAGGAGATGAGGGAGAGAAGAAATAAATAGAAACTATTAACATCAATCATTAGCAGAACATCTCATCTGTTTTCTGATGAATCATAGAACTTACTTTAGAAGCAATCTGATCTTGCTGTTCATCTATGCAACTATCAGTTGGTACTGAACAAAATTCATTGATACGTCTCTTCCCACCTACACTAAAAACTGCCCTTAGGCAGATTAGAGAAAACAGGCTAAAGGAAGTGATGTGTTCTGTATAAGCCATTGACAGTAGAGCTGGGTATAAAACTCAGGTCTCTTTGACTTGAATTTATTTCAATGTAGCTCTAATAAAGTTTATAATTTTCTTACTTGATTGAGTTATTCTATGAAAGCTCTCTTTAAGGTTTAGCATTAAACAAGAATTTGCTGAACATTTCTAGTTCAGCCATACAGTTCAAGACCTCTTCTTGTTTTCAGCTTCCTCTAAACCAGCCACAGTACCTTTATCTGTGTAGGACAAATATGTTGGTTACTTTTCTCTCATTGCTGAAACAAAATACCTCTTGCCCAAAATTAAGCAAAAAATAGGTTTACTTAGCTCACAATTTTTGGAGGTTTTTAGCCCATAAACTTCTGGGTCAAGGCAGTGTAGCTTGTGGCAGAGGGGCCAAAATTCATACCAGTAGAAAACAGTAAAAACAAACAAAAGAGGAGGAGGGAGAGACCAAGCCTCTTTCCCTCCCTTATTGTGGATGCAGCCTACCCACCCCAGGGTGGGTGTAACACTCATATCCATAATACCAGCATTGGACCATGAATCAATTACAAACTCCATAAGCCCACCCCCATGACTGAATGTGGCTTTAGGGGAACATCTAGATACAAACCATAGCATTCCATCATGGACCCCAAAAGATTCATGCACATCCCTTTATGAAAAAGGCATTTTAGTCCATCTATAAGAGTTGCTAAAGTCCTAACAATTTCAGTGTTACTGAAAAGTCGAAGTTCAAAGTCTCCTCAAAGATGTAAGGCAAACTGTTGACTGTGAGCCCCTATACAAATGAAAATAAAGCTAAGTGCTTCCAACATTTAATAACACAAGATAAACATTACCATTCCAAAAGGTACAATCAGGGGAATGCAAAGTAATGGAGCCAAAGCAAGTCCAAAATCTAGGAGGGCAAATATTAATTCATGTATACCATGAGTAGCATTTGAGGCAATCTAAAAGTTGTGACCTCTAGGTAGCTTTGCCTGAATGGCACTTCTTGTGGTTGTAGCTCCTACAGCTTCTCACTTGGGCCAACTTTGCTCCTTCCTTGAAGATTTCCTCAGAAAATCCACTTGCCTGGCTTCTCCATATTTCTGGGGTCTCTACTTCACCTTTGGCTTAACACTGACTTCACATGCCACCCTCTCAGGGCCATACTGCCTGGTCTCCTAGGCTTTCTGAAGTCATGGCAGAAACCTTCTTAACCTCCCAACTCTTATATTCTGCATGTACTTAATACCAGCACCATGTATAAGTTGCAAAGGTCTGATGCCAAGTGGAGCACTAACCAGGTTTTCTTCTCTCTTGACTATCAGGATGAGTGCCTGGATCAATGATTACTCTGAGCCTGATTCAGAGAAACAAATTCTCCACACTGCTGACACTTCAGAACTTGGTGCAACCTCCACTACCATTCTGGAACAGTGTTACTGCCTCCATTCTAACATATGGTGTTCTGTGACCTTGTCCTCAAAGCAGTTTTTCACTTTTGCAATTTGGAGGCTGCAAAGGGTGGAGACTTGCTTCTTCTTGTGATGCCATCATTTCTGTTGTCCCCATCCTTTGTAGCAATCAAGATCTCCTCTGCTCTATATTTGTAGTCCACAGCTTTACTGGAACTTCCTTTTTGGCCAAACTTACAATATTTTAAATCATCCTGGTGGACTCTTTGCTCTTGATTTGCAACATAGAGCTGCCTAAAAGCCCTCAACAGCAGCCATGCCACAGCCTCAATATCACACTGCTTTGAAATTTCTTCTGCCAGATTAATTAGTTCACTGCCCTAAATCTTAGTCTCAGGGAAAGTATGGGCATAAGAAAAATGCAGACAAGCCTTCTGCCAAGCCATAATACATATCATCTGGAATCCAAAAGCCAATTCAGTCCTTCTTCCTAGCAGAAACCCAAACCTGGTCTTTACTGGCAGAATTTTTATCAGCTTTTTGGTCTTCTGAGCTCTCACCAGAATTGCCCATACAGAACATCCTAAGGCTTTCCAGCACTGCTCTTTCAGGTGATATCCCAGCTCCTTTCCAAACTCTTCCTACAAGCCATTCTCAAAGGCTGCTGTACTCCATGGTCAGTTAGCCCCAGCAACAACCCCATTTCTCTGGTACCAAATTCTGTCTTAGTTACTTTTCTCTCATTGCTGAGGAAAAATACCTGACACTCAAAATTAAGAAAGGAAAAGTTTTTTAGCTCACAGTTTACAGAGGTTTCCATCCACGATGGGGAGGGGGGCAAGGCAGTGTGGCTCATGGCAGAGGGGCAACAGCTCATGCCAGCAGAAAACAGCAAAAGAAATAAGAGCAAAAGGAGAGGAGAGCAAGAGCAGGCCTCTTTCTTTCCTTTATGTTGTATGCATCCCAATGTGATTGTAGCACTCATACCCATAATCCCAGCATTGGACCATGAATCAATCACAAACTCCAGAAGCCTGCCCCCATGACTGCATGAGAATTTAGAGACATCTAGACATGAACCTTAACAACAAGGATAGGTTAGATTTTCTCCAAGGTTTTTTTTCTTAGATGGTATAACCTTCATGAATCACTTTTAATGCATAATAAGGAGGATGCAGACACAGGTTATTCATGTCAGACATAATCAAAAAGTTTCCTAATTGATCCCCATTTTTATATTCAAACAAGTTGGAAAATTTCATGCATTCTCCCTGTTTCTGGTACCTTAATAGCTTAATGCTTAATGATATTTATAATAAAGGGTTATAAATTGAAAGACACATATTTGTTCTGACCATTTGTCATAATGCTGACTAGAAATTATTTCTCTTATTTACAATGTTACTTCCAAGTTTTGTAGTTGTTCTGTTATATAAATCAGTGGTTTAAATGAGCAAGCAATCTGCTCTGTATTAATTATAATTATCCCTTAAAATAACTTCTTATTGTGTATGTGTGTGAGAGAGAGTGCTGTGCATGTTTGTGTGAATGAAAGAACAGATGTAGTGTAGTCTGTCTGGTCTTCATCTTTTAAATCATTTCAGAAAACAAATTCCTCTGGCATAATGAAATTCTGATAATCTCATTTTTGTAAGACAAGGGAAGTAAAACTGTTTTCTAGTAAACTGCTTAAGAATGCAAGTTTTAATCATATATTTGCTGCAGTATAGGATTTGGATTCAGAGGGGTTCAAATTATACCCTTAAGAAAGTTTAGCACCTCTGTTATCAAACTTTTTTTTTACTTTTTGAAGTGTTTTTATTGTTTCTCAATAAATATTCTCTTGTGCCAGGGTCGTAGCTCAGTGGCACAGCATCTGCCTGCAAGTGCAAGACCCTGAGTTCAATTCCCAATACCAAAAAAAAAAAAAAAAAGATATTCCCCAAAAACCAAGAGGGAAAGAGGACAAAATTTCAGATGAGGAGGTCACAGCATTTATACAGGATCACAGTGAACAGCCTCAGGTCTAATATCAGTGTATTAGTCCATTTTTCATTGCTGTAATGAAATGTAAGCCAACTACTTATAAAGAAAAGGAATTTTATTTAGCTCACAATTTTGGAGGCTAAAATTCCAGATTTCATAATGTCAGCTTTCATCAGGGCCCTATGCCAGGTAGCAGATTGAAGTGGGAAGAAAGATTACATCTTAAAATGGAAAGCCAGAACGGGATAAAAGTTCCATAATCCATTTTTTTTATTTTTTTTATTTAAAAGAGAAAAAAAAGAAAACAAAAACAAAAAAAAAAGAAGCAAACAACAAACCCAAAACAATAACAATAAAGGCTTTCAAAACAAGATGACAAGAATTTAACAATGGTTGTTATATTGCATATTGTTATCTTCAAAAGAGTTGCTTATATTACCAGATATAGACAAGCACAATCAATCTAATCGTATTAGTATTAACTGTTCTTTTTCCAAGAGTTAATAGAATTAGTAGTCTGAGCTATCTTATTATATATGTAAAAATTTATATCTTTTTCCTTTTCACTTCCTTCTTTCCTCTTTTCCTCTACCCCAGTTACTTTTCCCCTCTGAGAAGTTTATTACACAATATTTATTGTAGATTTTGGATATTATTTGCTCTTGCAGTTTCTTACCCTATGGAGATAATATGGCATTTACACAAGTCACCTGATTTATTTCACCTATGAGTATGGTCTCAAGTCATATCCATTTACCTTGGGCTCCACCTCTGAAAGTTTCCAATCACCTTTTATGATCACACTGGGCACCAAGTTTCCAAAGTGAACTTTTGAGGGACACATAAGCCACAATCAGGTCAATTTTAGAAAGAGAAATCAGACCCAGCACCTCTGACTCTTGGTCTGTAGGCCTTTACCTCTCATAGCATTATGATTTTTCACTCAAAATAGAGTTAATGGTACACAAGGAACCACAACAAGATTAGCCTCCAACTCTGCATTAGTATTCTCCATGCACACTCCTATCTTTCTGCTTCCCTCATCTCACCATATCACCACCTGGATCGTATCAGAAAGCCAGGTCACTGGAAGAGACCTCAGTAAGAAATTCAGACTCTCAAGCAATGCTCAGATCATGGTCTATACTTCAACCAAATCAAGTGACAATCTACGCACTAAATCAGAAAAGATATATGAGAGCATTCAAGATAGTTCTTGGTTTGTACTTAACACAATGGCTACTTAGGTACTTTCACATATTAAGATAGTTCCAAATATATTAAAATATTTTGGAGAGGCTCTCCAGCTTTCTTGACACCCTGAGCATGTAACTCGATGAGATAGCAAAGTCAATCTGCCACTGAAAATTTAATGGTAGAGAATAAACATGTACATGCACATACACATGCATGCACACATATATACAGCCATAACAAATGTCTGTAGCATGGACCTCTCCTAAACTAAAGAACCTTAGGCCCAGATCCCAACAAGAGTCTCTAGTTAGATTTCTTAGGAAATACTTTTATGAAGAAAGTCACAATAAACAATATACTTCCCTGGGGAGCCATGCCATCACCTCTGTTTCCTTCTACCAGGGCTAGAAGTCCGGGCGCTTTCCTAACTGAGTCAGAATCATTTAACTCATGAATCATCCTGTCACAACTAGTGAGACGCTCCACTAGAATCATTCAAAGTTAATAAAATTATAAGTTTAAGAATATGATGGAATCTAAACACAGCTTCCTTGCTGGAGAAGGTAATGTGCTGCTAAAAAGAGAAGTCATAGGCCCAACGACTCAATAATAAATAGGCACTCCAAATTGCCAGTGGGAGGAGAAAATTCCCACTGTGTCCATTAATTCAGAAATTGTTCTTTGCATTTCCAAGTGAGTTTTAAAAGGAACAATTTGCATTTCCAAATGCAGTATTTTGAGCCAGAGATAAGATTTAAATTCCATATCAAACTTCACTTTGGCAACTGTATATTATCCTGTCCTAACTCTTCAATTACACGTTTAGTTACAAATCAGTTTCACTGGTAGTTGTTAATGCTTCATGATGGAGGGGAGGAACAGTGATGCTTTCTGTGAGGTCACCGTCATTTGCAGCTCTGAGGTGCTCATCTAGACATGGTTTGTGATGACAGTCAGACATTATGGCCCAGTTATATTTAAATTTGAAGCACAAACTTTAACAAATATTATTCATGGTTTTCTATGGAAGAAAGCCAGAGATGATAGTTAGCCACTTTCTTTGTAAATAAGCAAGGTAATACCCAAGTAGCAAATATAAACAAGTTACTGCATATTTTAAGTAGCTGTGATGTTGCCACTAAAACAATATTTTAAATTAAGTTCTGTCTGAGACCAATAATATTGGAGGTATTAGTTTCAGCATCTCTTTGTTAAGACTAGAATGTGTGATATTGATTCCAAAGACCCACAGAACATTAGAGAGAGCTACTTTCTGAGGTCACTAGGGGCTTCAGAGTCTTCCCCCAGCCCTGATGTATGCTCTCTTTGGAATTTGGTGCCAACTGGACTATTTCTTGATATAGATGAACTTTTAATTGGAGGAACAGAATGAGCCCCTTATAACCTCATTGTACAAAGTCTTATGCATTCAGAAAGATAGGTTTTGACACTGCCTAATTCTTAATGTCCACTCCTATGATCATGGTTATACAACCTGAACTTTTTCACTTCAGTCTTAACTCCTCTTTCTTAGATGTATACTTCTGCAGCCTCAGTCCCAGTTGCAGGATTGTTCCTAATCTCAGAAAGAAATAGTTGCCTCTAATCTCATCATCTGAAAGGTACCACCTTGCTCCACTTTCCCGTTCTAGAGCAAATGATGATAATAAGGTCAAAAGAGATAGAATCTGGACCCCTGAAAATCAAAAAGAAAACTTCCACTTTCATGCACTGAGCTTTATCTGAGCAAAATTCAAACCTGACCTGTACTAATTCACTGAGATGGAGATTTAATAGATGCTAACAAATTAATATAATACACTCATCTTTCCCTGGACCCCCACCAAGCCCCATCATTTAACCAGCATGACATATATAGTATCATTTCAAATACCAGCCCTACCCACTCTTTAAAGTCTTCTTCAATCATTAGTCTTCCTTTCACTTTTGGCTGCTCTCCACTGCCCATTGAAATGTTGGCCATCCCTCCACTGTGTGATGGGGTCAATAAGAAATGAATCAAGGATTCTGGCAGTGCCCCAGCAAGCCTGCTGCAAGAGCAGTCAGTCTTAATTGATGGAGCCACTTACTAAGTCTCTAAATTAAAATATTCCAATTGAGCCACATGACATCCAAGGATCAGTGTGACCTCTCTCTGGAGCTGGGAGGTGGTGACATCAGAATACAGCAGACAGAGGTAAGTGGATCAGTTCTGTAATTAAGGTCCTACCTCTCCCTCCGGGAAATGGTGCTAAAGCTTTGGCTTGGGGCAGAGGGCAAGTAAAATGTTAATTGCTCTCATGTAGGAGGAGGCATATGGCATTAGCTGCACTGCTCACCCTGCTCAGATTTCAAGAAGGTGGCATTAGAGAGTTGATAGCTCTATTAGCATTCTGACTGTGTCTTCCAGGCCTGTAATGTTGGTGTGTTTTCCACACAGAGCCACTCTTATTATTCTTGCTAGACTGAATGCTTATTATGTAATCCCATCAGGCACAGACCACTAAAAGGCATAAAATATCTTAAAATATAAATATTTCAAAGTGTTCGTATAAAGAGCCTTGATAAGCTGGTCACAGTGTTACCCATATGTAATCCCAGCCTTTGGAAGGCTGAGGTAGGAGGCCTGCAGCCAGTGCGAGACCAGCCAGCGTGAACTACATAGTGAGACTCCGTCTCAAAAAAATAAGGGAAGATATTTGCTAGACTGATTTGTAAGCACTTTTATCTTCAATTTTATCAACACGTATTAATGTTAGACAGTTAATGAGCTTTGGTGTAGTACTCCATAAATGTATACATCAGGCACTAATCATATTCAACCACTCTTTTTTAATTTTAGGAATAAAATAACAACAAAAAATAATAAAAACAACAACACAGAATTTCATAACAAAATAAGAGGGAATTAACACTAGCTAATGTGTTACATATTGTTATTTTACCCTTTTAACAACCACAATAGCCTATATCTTTCCCAGTCCCTTGTAATCACTACTTTTCTTTAAGATGCACTTTTTTTTTTTATTTAGAGAAAAAAAGCAAAACAGAAAAAAGGGTAGAACTTCTTTTCAGAGAAAACATGTTACTTTGTCTTTCTGTGTCTGTCCTATTTCAGTAACACGGTATCCTCTACTTCCATCCATTTTGCTGTAAATGAAAGAACTTATTCTTCTGTATGGGTGAATAATACTCTATTGTTTATAAACCACATTTTCTTTATACTTTCATGGGTTAATGGACACCAAGGCTGATTTCATATCTTAGCTATTGTGACCAGTGCTACAATAAAAATGGATATATATGTATCTTTCTGCTATGCTGATTTCATTTCCTTAGGACAGAAAATCAGAAGTAGTATTGTTGTAGTATATGATAGTTCTGCCTTAATGTTTGGAGAATGGACATACATGTTTTCCATAGTGACTGTATTAATTTACATTTCCATCAGCAGTGTGTGAGAATTCCTTTTTTCTCCACATCTTCCTTGCCAGAAGTTTTTAGTAATGATTGTTCTGACATATAATTTCATTATCGCTTTGGTTTGTATTTCCACGATAACTAATTATTTGTATTTCTTCTCTTGAGAAGTGTCATTTCAGGTTATTTGCCTATTTTTAAATCAGGTTACTTTTCATTAAGTTTTCTGAGTTTTTATATTCTGGATATTAACCCTCTGTTAGATAAATATAGCATGTAAACGTTTTTCCCATTACGCTGCGTATCTCTTCACTTCGTTTTTCTTGTTGTGCATGGCTTTTTAGTCTATGCCACCCATTTGCCAGATTTTGCTTTGGTTTCTTGTGTCTTTAATGTCCTGTGGAGAAAGTGTTTGCCTGTACTAATGTGTTCAAGTGATCCCCTATATTTTGTCCTGATAATTTCAGAGTTTCATGTGATTGGTAACCATTTACCCCTTCACTATATTAACAAGATATTGAGGAATTACTAGAGCAACTCTGAAAACACAAAAGTTAAACTTTTGGTGTACCTTTTCAATAATATTAGAGAGAGCCAGTTGTATTTAGACATGGGAATACCTCACACTATCTCTTACAAATGTTAGAGAATGAGTTCTGAAGCCAAGTCAGTGGCCCCTATATCCTGTAACGTAAAGTGTACCCTAAATTCTATAACTACAAGACTCTCCCACCCGATCCCTCTGTATTCTCTAGCCTCATTTCAGCATTCTGCCTCATAGTCCAGCTGCACATTGCTCAATGACTCCACATATGCCATGGTACCCCTCTTCACTGGGTCATGTGTCCTTCCACCACAGTGGTTCAGTTCTCCTGCTTGACTTCTTGTTTTCACAACTCGCTAACTCTACGAAGTCTCCCACAGGCCGTTATACTACATGCTGTTCCTGTGTGCTCCATAGTAGGCTGAGTACCAGCCCCTTCGTTGCATCTACCATCCTGTTTTCCGTCTGTCCATCTCTGGATCTGTCTTCCAGTCGAGAATATAAGCAACAAGAGAACAGAAACTACGCTGGGCCTTCTGAGATGGTATCTACAGTACCCAGCACCATGTTTGCTAAGTAGCACAGAAATGGATACTGAATGAAGTAATGAGTGAATCAGTAAATGAAGTGGGGAAAAGTAAGAAACTATTCCTTATAGGTCACTTAATATTCACTCTTAAATAATGGGGACCCTGGCCAGCCCCACTGGAACACATGAGGTAAGGGCACTCAGGTGACTCTATGTGGCAAACCCTGAAGATGGGGTTTCCTAGGTTTTTCACCCCAGTCTTCTCACCCCACACCTGGGTAGCTTACCATCTGGGTCTGGTATAATCCAATTTCTTTCCCCAGAGATCAGTCTAAACTTAACATTTTAGAAAATCTCTGTCAATATGGAAAAATTCCCAGGGCTCAAACCCGAATCACATTAGACTGTCACTTAGTCAACACAGTGAAACTAAGCCCACCACAACTACTGCTCCTCTATCAAACCTGACAACACTGTGCTGAGAAGAAGGGACATGAGACACTGCTAGTAAGCTGTGTGCCACCCACTCTCAGTTCTGCATGCGATTCAACTAAAATGCATTTTAGCAGTGGGAGCAAAGGTGCTTTTTGTCTGGATCTGTGCTTTGCATGCAAAGGATATGTTCAAAGTGCCCTCCAGACAGTAGCTTGATAAAATAGTATTAAATGGTGCAGTATTTTTCTTGAGCAACTGAATCCATTACTCTTTGTCATAGCAGCAAGTAGGTTACAAATGTCCAGTTCAACCTTGCTTTCCAAACCGCCAGTGGATTGGTTACTTATGTCATCCAGGAGTCAGTATAGAAAAGAACAAGCAAAATAATGTCTATTTTGTGGCTCCTTAGCACTTTATCAAACTAATGTGATACAATAGGTACATCTGGCTCTCTACACAGTCCATATCTCTTGGATTCAACCAACTCTAGTTTAAAATATATTAGGAAAAAGTTGCCTCTGCACTGAACATGTAGTATCACTTTTTCCTTTGTCATTACTCTGAAACAACATGGTATAATATTGCTGGTAGGAATTTAAGCCATTACAACTATAGTGGAAAGCGGTATGCAGATTCCTTTGAACTAAAACTAGAAATTCCATTAAATCCAGCTATTTACTTTTTAGATATCTTCCCAAAAGTGTTAAAGACTCACATTCCAGTGATATATGCACACCCATGTTTATAGTACCACACTTCTTAATACCTAAATCTTGGAAGAAGCCTATATGCCCATTAACAGATGAATATGTAAAAAAAATGTGGTATTGGACCGGGGATTTAGCTCAATGGCTTAAATGCCTGCCTGGCAAGCATGAGGTCGTGAGTTTGATCTCTGGTACAAAAAAAAAAAAATTTGGTATTTATATACACTGGAGTAGTACTCTGCTATAAAGAAGGATAAATTTGAGTAGGAAAATGGATGCACTTTGAGACATGCAAGCTTAACTATTGCATACTTTCTCTTATATGAAAAACCTAAAACATGTAAGAAAATCAAAATAAAAAAGATAATAGAAAATAAGAAGGTAGATCATTTTCAAATTGAAAAGGGATCGGTAGATGGGGAAGAGATTGAGGGAAGGGAAAGGGAATGAAAAGAGTTGAGATGTATTTATGTACATGTACCAACTCCACACTAGGAATGTTACCTTTAAGTCCTGCAAACATATACTAACAAAAATTAAAAATTGAAAAAAAACAATTATCACATAATATTTACATCATATTAAGTATTATAAATAAACTAGATATTATATTATTGAAAGACTACAGGGAAGATATGCCTAGGTTATATGCAAATAAGGTATTTTCTATAAGATACTTGAGTATTTGCCAATTTTGGTATCCATCTCGTAAACACCAAGGGACAATTATTCTTCCTCCCATTATATATTTAACAAATGTTTGCTGATTAGCCCACCATGGTTGGCACTGGGACCATGAAGCCAACAAGTAAAAGAGAAGACAAGACTAGCAGAGTAAACTAACAGCTGATATTGTTTGTTTCGTGATGCCAGGGATTGAAGTCAGGGCCCAGTGCTTGTGTGGAAAGCGTTCTATCACTGAGCCATGTTCCTAACTTTATATCTAAAATTGAAATCCTTATATGAAAACACTTTAGTGACCACAGCTCCCTCTCACATCAAGGCTCCAAACTGAGGTTTCAACATTTGTGAATACCTTTGGCAAGACTGCCTACCACAAGGCCCACCTTGTTTAGTCTACCTTAAGAAATGAAGTAGAAGTAGCTCTTAGATGCAAGAAGGGGCCTCTACCTACAATACAGCAAGGGTTAGCTCATTCATTATTGAAAAATACAATATTCATAGTAAGCACAGTCTAGTACCTTCTGGTAATAAAATGAGGGGAAATATAAAGGTAATGAATAACCTTCAAAGGAGTTTCAAAAATTCTCAGTAACTACAAACATTGGAAAAACAAACAGCTAACTGAATCATTAATATGTACTAAAATTAATAGTGACTGATAGCAACATGTCACTCCCTCTTCACACTTAGCACCAGAGGTTATCTCAATGAAAGGGATTAACCTATTGAGAAATCACTTAAAATACTTGAGTAGATGATATATATAGCTCAAGGATTGGGACCAAAATGTCTGAAGAGCACAAAAGATAGAGAAAAGATCATGTATTTTTCCTCCCAAAAGTGTGGAAGATGAATGAGGAGAAGAAAAAATGGAGGTGGAAGTTGGTTAACCACTGGCAAAAAGTTGACTCCAAAAAATTTTAGGAAAATATAATAATCAAGGTTAAAGTTGTTTTCTGTTTAAGTGTTGATACCTCTCTACTATCCCTCTGAAACCTTGTACTCAGTCTACAGTTCTTAAAATGCTTCAGACTAGAAAAACTGAGGAGTTTTTAGATTCAATTATAGACAGAAGCATAGGAAGGTATGTGTGGGAATTGAGTCCCTAAAGACAAACAAAACAAAGACACAAACTTACTTTAGAGAATTCATTGAAATCTTGAAAACTTGAAAACTCTCACAGATTCAGTAATGGGCAGGGGTCCAAGCCAATTTCACCCAGGTCTTGAATTCACTTCTAGGTAACTCTTAATTTTATTTTATAATAGAAATTTTGCCTTTGATGGTAGCTAAGATAAAACATGGGACATTTCTCAGACATTCATGTTTTCAGTTACTAGGGTTTAACATTAGGAATACAGATTGTCATGTACACATCTGATCATTGTGATCTCATCAACATTCATATAAAGTTGCCTGAAACAAATAGTTACAACCTACAAGGTCATCTTTTTTTCTTTGTGCGCATGTGTGCTCACATACATGCATGCACCACACACACAGTTTCTGGTCAAAAGTAAAACTTTATCATCAAAAGTTTATTTGAGGGCTGGGGATTTAGCTCAGTGGCATAAGCGCCTGCCTGGCAAGTGCAAGGTCGTGAGTTTGATCCCTGGTACTGCAAAAAAAAAAAAAAGTTTATTTGAGTCTTAACTAAAATGGTCAAATAAATGCTCATTATTTTTAACTAATCTGTTGCTAAGGGCAAAATGACTATGGATGTTAATTACTTATAATATTAATCTACATAGTAACCATGACTTTTGAAGAGAACTTGAAATAAGTGATTGAAATAAATCTCAGTTATCTCATCTGCAAAATTCATAAAGTTCAGGATTGAATAAGGTATATAGTTTAGGTAATGCTATTATACCAGTGTCAATCTCCTAGCTTTGATAATAAACTAGAGTTATATAAGATTCTTCATAAGCTAGAGGAAAGGTACAGGGAGTGTCTATATACTATTTTTGTAACATCTTGTGGTCTATAATTATCTCAAAAAACAGTTTAAGAGAAATTTTGCTATTAATGATACCTTTCTCATAAGGCAGTAATGATTAAGTAGAATAATATATAAAAATGAATCACCAAATTGCCAAAAGTGTGAAACGATTGGTTGTTTCATGAATGTCTGCATTTTTGAGCTCCCCAAATCAATAATTTAGTAACTTCTCCCAAAGTGAGAAGAGCTAACATTTACACCTTATCTATGCCAGCCACCATTCTTACTTCTTTGTCCCCCTTCCCTCTGTCTCCTTTTTATTTTTTAGGGGCCAAATAATATCAACAAGATTGTTATGAATACAACCAACAAAAATTTCTACAAGGAAGGGTCAGTTATAGCCTCCCACAAAGGATAAGGAAAAGAACCAGGGAATTTCAGAAGCTGACATAGGATTAACCTGTCACTTAATAGCTTAAACAGCCATGGAGATATATTAGCAGAAGGAACAGGAATGTACATGCAACATTTGGCTTTTACAATAGTGCAAGTACCCCTTTGTACTATTCAATTTTGAAAGATGATTTGCCTCATTAATTTTACTTCTTTATTTAGGAGACAGAAACCAGTCAAGGTATCATTTAAGGAGTCATTTAAGACCCAGTACAGTTAGTCAAGATCTCAGTGTCTTATATGACATCCTCTAATCCTTCAGAAGGGATAAAGATAGAAGCTAAATGATTGTAACAATGACACACACTTTTCTAGACCATTGATGTCATAGACAGGTAAGTTTTCAGGTTTGATGATACTTTTGTCTCTCCTGCCTTATAACCACACAAATCCCAGCATACTTCTCCCTATCCATCCAGGGGCTAGTCACAACCACAAATTTGTTTCACAGGACCAATGAGTGCAACTGGGGACTTGCTACCTAATTCCAGGGTGACTAACCTGTTGTGAACCAGTCTTCAGCTCGCAAAGTTGTGGTATAGATACACTGCTTGAGAGGTATTCATCTCAGGTACTTAGTAGAGTTAAGTCGGGGAGAACAGAAGTGATTTTTTTGTTCCCAGTATAAGGAGGCCTTTCTATCATGTTGCCTTAGAGTTAACCACATATAATCATCATTGATGTAAATACTCACTTTCCTTCCTTCACTGAGGTGTAAATTCCTTTCCAGAGATATGAGTTCTGCTAGCTGGGGACAAGTTCCAGGGGCAAGTGAGGAACTTTCAAATATTTGATGTAGAGTCACTACTGCTCACCCTGCCTTTGTTGTCCCATTTTCCATGAAGGAACTGCCATCACAAAAGAGAGTCAAATCAGGATCACTGACAGGTATATCTAACAAGACTTCTCAGATTGCATACATGTGGAGACTTTATTCAAAGTCATGTGTTCTAGCCTCAATTTTTCTTTTTCTGGTAGAAGGGTGTCAAAGTTTAAGGAGTCACAGATTTTTATTTTTGTGGCTGTGTCCTAGAGGTAGAGCATAGTATTTAAAAAGTCTGTTCTCTCATACCCATAGGCTTCCTTTGGAAAAAAGAAGTCCTGTCACATTGAGAGCTCTATATACAATGAGTTCTTTGCCTGAAGTCAGCTTGGGTGGCTCCAGTACCAGGACAGCTGTGGAAACCACAGCTATAAGGCACATTGGCAATCCGATTGCTGTAGTGTCTAATTCATGACTCAGATACCAAAGAAGCTGTTGAGCAGGTCCCAATCTATCTTGAGCATTTCCAAAGCCATGACCTTGTTTTAATCAACATACAGTTTGAAACAGTGTACTGTTGGAATACTCAGGGCTAGGGCATCACTTGGTTAAGTTTCTGGCATGCAAGTTAAAATATGAGTATCTTCCTTTTATAAACTGATAGAAGAGTTGTGTGCCCTCAAGATACCCTGCTAGCCAAAGGTGACAAAAGCCTGTAATTCTTAGGAATCCCCTTACCTGTTTTAGAGTCTTGAGTTGTATGAGGAAAACTATTGATTTATTTCTCTCTTCCCCCAGCCTTCTGGTTCCCTTAAATATTATAAGGCTCAAACATTTTACCTCAAGCCTGAAAAGTGGTGCATTACACCTAGAGATCTATTAGTCTCGGTCTGCTCCAAAATTCAGCAGGGCATAGATGCTTTAGCTAGAGAGCTTTTCTGAGGAGGTACATAACAGTGTATCAATTATATATTTCAGCACTGTACTATTTCTACCTCCTTGGTGGGGGACAGCATACCTGATGTGGGTGCATGTAAATTACACTATGCATGCAAGATAAGGTATCTGCCCCAGGAGGGTGACTAGAGTTCCAGGCATAATCAAAAATAAATGGAAGAGAATTCCATCCCAGTTACAGCCTAAGGGTTGTGACAAAGAATGAGTTACCTCCTCTCCAGTGGCTCTTTTCCCTGACATGTGATAACTAGGAGGAAAGCCAGAATTGAAAAGAAGGACTGAGAGACACGTGCAAGTGCTCGGCAATAGGCTGGCTTCTTTTTC
Organism: Hydrochoerus hydrochaeris; assembly: GCA_004027455.1. NCBI lineage: Eukaryota > Metazoa > Chordata > Mammalia > Rodentia > Hydrochaeridae > Hydrochoerus > Hydrochoerus hydrochaeris. Next base: position 167 of record PVLA01011001.1, on the reverse strand, counting down.
TTCTGAAGTCATAATTACCTGGGGCTCCTCCATGAAGATGAAAGTCTGGCCAGGAGGAGGAGGTAGAGTGTGCCCTGGGCCCCTTCAGCCTTGCTGCACCAGTTGGTAAGATGGGTCCGATCCCAGCGGACTCCACCTCAGGGGGCAGCCCAACTTCCAGTGGTCAT
>PVLA01011000.1:0-57449 GCA_004027455.1 Hydrochoerus hydrochaeris | reverse complement strand
CAGAATGAATCAAGAAACAACATCCAACCATATGCTATATACAAGAAACCCATTTAAACCAAAAGGAAACTCATATACTGAAAGGCAAAGGATGGAAAACAATAATTTATGCAACAGGATCTTCCAAAAATAAACAACCTGATGCTACATGTCAATCATCTGGAAAAAGAAGAGCAAGGCAATCCCTAAGCCAAAATAAGTGAGGAAATTACAAAGATCAGAGCAGCAATCATTGCAATAGACACTAAGAAAACAATACAAAAAAAATCAATAAATCAAAGAGTTAGTTCTTTGAAAAATAAATAAAACTGATAAGCCCCTAGCAAACCTTATTTTAAAAAGGAAGGAAAAAACTCAAATTCATGCAATAAGTAATGAAAAAGATGAAATCCCTACAGACCCTGTGGAAATACAGAAGATTCTCAATACCTACTTTAACACAAAAGAAATGGACAAATTCCTACAAACATAGGAAACTGGATCAAGAAGATGTAAAACTGTTGAATAACCCAATTTCAATTAACATAATTGAAAAGTTAATCAAAATGTTGCCAACAAAGAAAAGCCCTGTTCCAGATGGACTTATTTTGGAATTCTACAAGAAATTCAAAGAAGATTTAATGACGACACTCCTAAAACTCTTCAATGAAATTGCAACAGAAGGAATTCCCACTAATTCATTCCTAGAAGCAAGTATTACTCTAATACCAAAACAAGAGAAAAACTCAACCAAAAAAAATGAACTATAGACCAATATCCCTAATGAACATAGGTGAAATAATTCTCAATAAAATACTGTCAAATAGAATGCAGCAAATCATCAAGATTATACACCATGACCAAGTGGGATTCATCCCAGGAATACAGCGACAGCTTAACATATGCAAATCAATAAATATAATCCACCATATCAATAGACCCAAAAATAAGAATCACATGATTATTTCTATAGATTCAGAAAAAGCTTTTGATAAGATCCAACACTCATCCATAGTAAGAACTATTCATAAAATTGGAATAGATGCTCTTTACCTCAATCTGATAAAAGTCATGCATGACAAACCAACAGCCAGCATCATTTTAAATGGTCAAAAACTGACAGCCTTTCTCTAAAATCAGGAAAAAGACGAGGATGTCCATTATTGCCACTGCTATTCAATATACTGCTGGAAATACTAGCCAGAGATAATCAACAAGAGAGAATTAGAAGGAGCAAGGATAGGAAAACAGATGAGATGATACTCTACATAAAATACCCCCAAATCGTCATTGAAAGAAACTTAGGTATAATAATTAAATTCAGTAAGGTAGTTGGATACAAAGTCAACACTCAAAAAAATAGCATTCCTATACACAAACAACAAACTCACCCAGAGAGAAAGAAGAAAAACCACACCCTTCACAATGGCATCCAAAAAATGGAATACTTATGAATCAATCTAACAAAAGAAGTAAATGATCTATGCATGGAATATTATAATACCTGAAAGAAAAAATTGAGGATGATCTCAGGATATGGCAAGACATTCCTTGTTCATAAATAGAAAGAATAAATATTGTGAGAATGGTCATTCTCTCAAAATTGTTATACAGATTTAATGCAATCCCTATCAAAATACCATTAGCATACTTCACAGATCTCTTTCTTTTTCTCTTGTGCAAAATTTGGATCTCTTTTCTTTCTTATTCTACTCATCATCTTCCTTTCTTTTGTTAACTATCCTGCTTGATTTTATGACATTTTCATATGAGTATACATTGTCTCTTCTATGAATTTGTGTTTGGGTTACATGTGTTTCTTGAATACAACATATTGTTGGATCTTGCTTCTTGATCCATTCTGTCAATCTGTTTCTTTTGATTGGTGAGTTGAGAAGTTTTCTGCCATTATTTCTGTGAAGAAGTTCTTAATGGATTTTGTACTCTCTCAAGGTTTCTCACTGAATCCAATCAATATTATGTTATTATTCTTTGCTTCATTTTTTAGTTGTCTCTTCTGATTCACTTCAAAACTCCTAGGCCATCTCTTCCAATTTTTCCCTCCTGTGTCCTAGAATTATGCAAAGCCTGGGTGCAAAATCTATACCCTCTAACCTTGCTCTTACTATATTTAACCTTATTCATCTCTCTATCCTACCAAATAACTCTCTTGAACTCCTCCTACAACAAGATAAAATCACTCTGCTAAGTGTAAAATCATTGCATATAAGTTTCTGGTATAAGTTGTATTATATGTCTGTAAAACTTCTATTGTTAAGGATATTAGGCTAATAATTACCAACAGTTTGTCAGTAGCCAGGGTGATCTTGAGTCTGTTGTTATTGCTAACAAAACTACTTTAACAAGGATGTCATACCTGCTCTAATAAGTTTTTCATCCCTGTATGACAACACTGTGATTGTTAGGGGTGATAACCATCACCATAGTCCAATATCAAAGGAATATACCCTAATTAAAATTGATAGCAATGCCACATTCTTAATATATGGGGAAGGTAGATTATTGGAGTAGACATAAAGATCAAGAACCACCTATATCTAGAAGACATCATGTGGAACAGATATCTCCTAGGAAAGTCACCACACTGGGGATAAAATGATCTAACATAAGAAATCTGCAAGGGTCAACACAGAAAACAAAATAAAATACAAAATACAAAATGACAAATCAAAAAAGCAAAACAACCCCAAATGCTCAGACCACCCAGGACAAGTCCACAGCACAAAGAGATAGAGGAAATTGGAAGTCAGCAATTGGAATGCTTTGAAATGATAGCAGCAGAAGTGAAATTAACAAATGGAAGAGGTCATAGAAAAATAATCTGTAAGGTACAAAAAGAAATGATGATCAAAATAAGACATTAAAGCAGAAACAGATGAACAAATAAACAAGCTCAGAAAAAAATGATGGAAACCATGAATTCTCAACAGACAAAAAATAGAATTAAGGAAACAGAGCCAAACTTAAATCCAGAGTTTAAAAACTAAACTGAAATTATACACAACAGATTGGATTTAGGCAAAGATAGACTATCATATCTAGAACACAGTAACACAACTAGTGACCAGAAAAAGAAAGATGTCTTTAAAATAGCAAGAGACTATGAAAAAAATCAATTCAACAACTACAGAGTGTTCACTTAACTCACTTTTTTACTTACTTGCAGTCTTATTGAAGGCACCTGCACCAATTTCTACCCTTTTCTTTGCACAGAAAACCCAAGCTAACCTAGTCCCAAGATTTCTCCCCTCCAGCTAGCAGACAGAATCTGACACTGCCCCTGGGTTGGGTTTAGGGACTCTTTTCCCAACAGGTGTGTTGTCAGAGTTAGCAAATGTGTTTATTCACAAGATGGTATCTGCAGTGTTTTGGATCTGCAGTAGTTGCCAGACATATTACTACATTGGCAGGAGTCCATAGGGATACATGGGTGCATTTCTGTACAGGTGGTAGTTACACAGGGATTGGCCACTACCTTCACTCACAGATGTGGGTCCACAGCAGTTGGCACGTAGTTCACTCACAAGTGGAGGATTCACAGAGTTGGCAGGCAGGTGTGTGCACCTGTGAGATTCCCCAGGCATTATTCACTTGTTTAATCCATTTGGAAGGGGCTCACTTTGCTCTTGGTGAACACTGGTGAGGATGGGCATGCTCTCAGTGAGAACAGGTGAGAATGCCACTGAGTGCAGAGTTCCTCATTGAGTGAAGAAGAGGTGATGGGAAAAAGAGGGCTACTATATGCAGAGTCTGCACCAGGAGTCCATCCTCTGATGGGCTCTTTTTATTTCTCCAGGCTCCCTGAAATGCTCTTATAATTTCAGATCCTGAAAGAGTGTGGACTGGAGTGGTTCAGATGAACTTTTGCATCTCCACTTCCCCTCTTCAATTATGCAGATAATTCATTTGATCTACACATAAGGTCCTTCTGATTAATTTTCTGTTTCACTATATAAATCCCTCTCCCATCTCCCACCTCTTATATGACTCCTTATTTAGTTAACTGTATTGGATATCCAATCAATTTTTCCATGCAAGTTTTTACATTTCCTGGCCCCATTTCCTGGATCCATTAGTTAAGAAGACCTACATTCCTCTGTTCCAAAAAATGTTTGAACTGTTTATTGAATTTTTCTGTTTCTATTTTAGAATTAAGTCCATAACAATTGCATGGAGATCTGAATAATGACCTACGTGCAAAACGTACATAGCACCCAGGGCCAGAACCAATCTTTTGAGAGGAGCAATAATTTTGAAAAACATAGACAAAATGATAATGCATATCATTTAAAAGGAGGCATAGATAAAGGTACAGACTCCATGCAATAGAGAAAGGATTTCATGGTAAAGATAAAAGAAATAATGGAAGAATGGGAAATAAATGAGAGGAATTTTAATGGGGTTTGGTGAATTCACAAGGCAGAATGTCTTTGGTCAGTCTTCTTTTGCATTACTAGCTTTAACTAAATAATCATTAAGGAGGCAACTTTTTGTCCTAATTGTATATAGATGCCTCCTCTTGCCAGTAAAAGAAAGCAACCAATGTATAGGCAACATTTTGATTCAGTTTTCATTCTGAGACAATTCACAAATGAACAAATTTGTTCATACCAGGAGATTTCCAAGAACTGTATTCAAACAGGAGCTGTGCTAGTTAGAAAGTTATTCACAGGAATATAGGTTGTATTGAAAAAAACAAATAAACAAAACAGGTGTCAATCTAGAGGAAAAGCAGTCTTACTTGTAAATTGAAAAGATCCTGGGAAAACTGCAACATTCTGTAACATTGAGGGTGGATGCTCTTTTATCTCTGGATCTCGGTCAAGACCTGTTATTACTGATCAGGGGACAAAACTCCTCACTGCCCATAAACAAAACTAAAACCAAAGAAGTTCATAAAGATCCAAAAAAGAATAATGAGTAAAATGTCCTATATCATTTGAAAAGTTGACTAGAATAAATTTTGTTCAAAAAACATCAGACTAAAAAGAAACCTGAAAATTTCAACTCCAAGGCTGTCTACAAGATAAACTTACTAGGACGTTTCTCATCCTGTCTTGTGCCTAAAAACAATTATACAAGCTATTAGACAAGGAATTAGACAAACAAGTGTTAAATGCTAGAATTTTTTTCATACTCATGAAGAGTAATGAAGCATAATGGAGTGTCTTAATAACATAAAATAAGGAACATCATATATATTACTTGAGCTTTCATTGGATGATTTGAGTAAGCCTTTAAAGAAGGAAAGATTCATTCCAGAAAAATAAAAGCTGAATAAAAAGTCAACAATTGAAATTATTATAAATTTCTCAGAAGAATAAACATAAAGTTATCATAAATACACAAAAAACTGCTCCACATCTTTGGTCATTAGATACATGAAAATTAAAACATCACTGAGATTCCATCTTATTCCAGAATGAATGGCAATCATTAAGAACTCAAAAAAAATGCCGGTGATGTTGCTGGGAAAATGAATTCTACATTGTAGGTAGAAAAGTAGAAGAGTAAAACCAATATGAAAATCAGTCTGGATATTTCTAAAAAAACCTAAAAATTTCATTCCACTTAGGTGTTCTCTTTCTAGCAATGTTTCTGAAAGATTTAAACACATCATCTTTTTTAAAAGATTATAAGAAAACAAAATAATAAAAACAAAATGAAACAATAGAAATTATATATGATTTCAAAACAAGATGATAGGAAATTAACAATAGTCACTATATTGCATATTACTATCTTGAAAACAGTTGCTCAAATTACAAGATACAGACACACAAAACAGATCAAACAATATAAGCAATTAATTTTTCCCTGAAATAATAGAATCAATAGTACAATTCTATTAGCTATCTTGTGTGTATATATTTTTTCCCATCCTTCCTTGCTCTTTTTCCCATTCCAGTTCTTTCCTTTTGAGCAGTTTCATTCTCTTTCACAGTATCTATTGCACCTTTTGGATCTTATTTAATCTTTCAGTTTCTTACATGAGAATGACAATACCATGTTTACACATGTGAGTCTGATTTATTTCACTTATAAATATGTTCTCTAGTTGCATCCATTTACCCACAAAGGCCTTGGGGTTATTTTTTATATCTGAGCCATAATACATTGTATAAAAATATCACATTTTTTAATCCATTCCTCACTTGATGGGCACTTGAGGTGTTTCCAAGATTTGGATGTTACAAATTGTACTACAATAACATAGGTATAAAGATATCACTGTGCTTTGATATTTTTAATTCTTAGGGGAAAATATCCAGATAGAGAATACCTGAGTCAAATGGGATCTCTATTCCTAGTTTTTTGAGGAATCTCCACACTGATATCCACAGTGGTAGCACAGTCTACACTCCCACCAACAATGAAGAAGTGTTTCTTTTTCACCACAGTCCTGCCTGCATTTGTTATTGGTTAAATTCTTGTTTATAGCCACTCTTTCTGGATTGAAGTGGACTCTGTGTTGCTTTAATTTGCATTTCTCAAATGACCAATGATGCTAAACATTTTTTTCATTTATTGATTTACCATTTGTATTTCTTCATCTGAGAAGTGTGTATTCCTCTCAGATGCTCATTTTTGGATTTGGTCTTTGAATTTGGCAGGCTTGATTTTTCTTAATTCTTTATATGTTCTACCTAGATAGAAGTACTTTGTCTGAGAAACAGTGTACTAAGATTTTTCTTCCACTCATGGATTTTCTTTTCAATCTGTTGGAGATTTATTTTGACATGCAAAAATATTTTTAATAAGATAAGATCCCAGTTTTTGATTCTGTGAAGTATTTCCTCTGCAGTTTGGTTTTTATTTATGAATTCTCTCTACCCCATGACTTTATGATTTGTACCTACTTTGTCTTCCAGCAGATTTAGTGTTTCTGTTTTAATATTTGGATCTTTGATCCATTTTGCCTTAGTTTAGTGCATGGTGGTAAACATGGTCTAGTTTTAGTCTTTAACATGTGAAAATCCAGTTTTTCCAGCACCATTTAGTGAAGAGGCTGTCTTTCTTCCAGTGAACATGTTTGGCCCTTTTGTCAATTATAAGGTGGCTGAGTGTGATTGTAGTTGTGGCTGTATCTTCTAATCTATTCCATTGAACTTGAGATCTATTTTTGATTTTTTGCCAGTACCATGTTAATTTAATCAAAGTAGCTTTGTAATGTAATTTCATGTCAGGGATTGTGATGTCTCCTGCCTTGCCTTTGTTGCCCAGGGTTGCCTTTGCTATTGTACTTCTCTTCTGGCTCCAGATGAGTTTTAGGAATGATTTCTCTAGATCTGTGAAGTATGCTAATAATATTTGGATTGGAATTACATCAGAACTGTATAACAATTTTGGTAATATGGCCATTTTCACAATGATTGTTCTTCCTATCCATGAACAAGGAATATCTATTTTTCTGAAGTCCTTTTCATTTCTTTTTTCAGACTACTGTAGTTTTCAATATATAGATCTTTTACTTCTGTTGATTCCTAAGTATTGCATTTTTGAGTGCTATTATAAAGGGTATAGTTTCTCTAATTTTTCTCTCAGTGATTTTGTTGTTTGTGTACAGGAATGCTATTGATTTTGAGTGTTGACTTTATATCTAGCTACAGTACTGAAATAGTAGTGACACGTGCATAACCATGTATATGGTAATGCAAGTCATAATAGTTAAGTCTTGGAATCAGCCTGTAAGTCTATCATCAAATAAAGGGATAAAGAAAATGTGCTATCCCAAAACCCATGTGCCTCTCAGGGTTCCTTGGATGAAGGACTGTGAGAGGATGAGAAAACACAGAAGAGACAAAGCTCAGATTAAGTGGAGCCCTTATTCTCTGAATGGGAGTAAAAGAACTGCCTCCACTGCAGGAGCATTTAGTTATACCTTTTAGCAACCTAATGTTACATGATATCCATTGTCCTAAAAACTCACTGTTTTGATTATTTTGGGTCTAGATGTTCCTTGGGGTGAAGCAGCTTCTTCACATAGCTTCACTCAGTTAATCTTTGTTCTTGGAATAGCCATTCTACAGCCTACACATGTGGTCAGTTTCCAGCATCAAAGGCTCCTCACTTATCCCTCTTTTATGTTTTATTTTTGTACGGTATGAGTGGTCAGCTGAAGGAACTGTATTTGGAGAACTATAGAGGTCTTTTTAATTTTGAACCTTTTCCATTTTAAATGTAGTCCACGTATTTTAAGTCCCTATATTTCACAATTGTAACCCTATATAAGTCCATTAATCCATAACAGTAATCAGTTACCAGTATAGTCAACAACTGTCAGAAGATCTTAGTAATTTGAGCTTTTTTATAGCTAATATTTTCTATGGTGTTGTATTATATATTTTGTTGTTATACTTTCTGCAAGATGTCTAAGACCAAGTTAAGGTAAGACCTGCTTTAAATTTAATTAGTCTCTTGCTATCTATTAAGGTTAGCTAAGTCTCCTCAGGAATTACTTGGGACCAGGCATAGCTGTTCTTTCAGTGTTGGCTGTCTGGATGAGTTATGACTATTGTTTGATCAAGATGCTTTCTATGATATTTGAGAGATTTTTTTTCTCCTGGAGACTCTCCTTAGGCACAGTACACATTGATGATTACTTTTCTCTGTGTTATCACAATCTTCTTGATCAGAAGATCAGGGACTCACCAAGTATATGATGATGCAGCTGAGTGTCACTTATGTCCTGGGACTTCATTGACCTTGAAGGGCTAGGACAAAAATATTGGCTATACTCTTAGCCCATCTATGTCTCTAAATTTTGGACTGTACATCTCATTTGTTGAACATGCACAAGAAAAAATATTGATAACAGTACAGTGTAGTAGAGACAGTAATCTTAACATTACTATCTTGTCTAAATAGCAAACATCTTGGAACATAAAGTGGAACCATTATTTTTTAACAAGCAAAGATGTTTTAACATTTGAATACCTGTAGAATGTTAATAGTTATATATTTTACACAGGAAATTAGAAACCAAAATCATGTGCAAAATTGTAGCAAAGCAATCATGGTGACATTTTGTAACATACCTGCATTTTCACTTTTGACATGATACACTCTTGATCAATTATCTCTAACACATAAGAAGATTTTACCTAATTTTATTACCTTTAGTGTGATGTACAATTCAAAAGCATTTGGTAAAGGTAGAAGTCTGAATCTGAAACAAAATTATGTCACCATAAACAATCCCTGTTTTACATTTTGGAAGACCTTTACAGCTGAAAGCATAAATACGTGAATATACCATGGGGTTAATAACAACCTGTCATAGCCATATGAAAACCTTTGTATGGGCATCTGTAAATCAAAAACATTATTGTATTATTTCTTTTGATGATGACCAATGTGAACATATTACAATAATATTTTTATAACTTTAGCTGAGTTGTCTCTCATAAAACTATAAAGAACACTGGGGACTCTGATCAATGAACAAGAATTGTTTAAATATTACCAGGTAGCTGCTTTATTATTCAGCAATTAGTGTCCTATCAAAAAATCCAAACCTAATGGATTTTAATTATCTTAATAATATATTGAATACTTATAAAAACTCAATCATAATGTTTAATCCATTAATTTTTTAACAACAAGAGACTCTTAGATCAATAATAAAGAACAATATATATATTACATTTATAAACAATTTTAGCATTATTTTAACCATATTGCATCACAGATGAAAACATGTTTTCTAAATCTATAACCCATATATACCTTGATTAAATGATCTGAAAATGCAAAAGAAAAAAAGGAAATATTTTTTAGCTCAAATAAAAATAAAAATGAGCAGCTGTTTAGGAATAAACAAATGGACAAACATGGCCAGATGATCTATATAGATTTGGACAGATATAGAAACAAGTACATAGTTTGTGCTTTTCAGTGGCTTCAGGAACTCTTTAAGTTCTCAGGGGCTATCTATGTACTTGTGTCATGCCTCTTCATTGAACTAGTTTTCTTCTTATGCCCTATGTTCTCAGGACTGGAACACCTGTTGACCTTCAGCTCCCCATCCCCTCTGGGTGTCTCTCAGGTGCTGGGTGCCTCTTGGGCACTCCTATATGGGCACTTGTGGTTTCAGTGATTCACACATGTGAATGATCACCAGCCCAGTTGACTCCCAACAACAGACTGAACAGACAACAATATAGGCAGACAAACATCTTACAATACCAGAGTGTATTCAAATATATTTTTAGCCAAATTCAATTACAAATTTTTTTACAAATTTAGTATTTATAATTATTAATTGACTAGTTAGAATTTTTTACATCAATAGCAGACATCAGTTGTAAAAAGAATTTGGAAAGGATGAAATCTTATCTATAATTAACATGCATTTTTTATTTTATCTTAAATATACTAGCAAGGATTTTATTCCCTTTTTCCATGCAACTTTCAGTTTGGTTATCTCTATATACTCTTATGGTCTATTTAGACCTTTAGTTTTGTTTTTGGTTACTATCTCTTGGGCATCCTGGGTCAATTAAGGTTGGTTCTAGCTTCATCCCTTTTTATCAGTAGTGGCATGATCTCTGAGGCATCACTGTCATTGGAATGAACATCAGCTTCTGGAAAGGTAGAATCAACTCCTTCTTTGGTTTGAGTCCATGATACAGCAAGATAGAATGCTCTGGAACCAAGATAGAGGCAATTTAGCACTTCCTGGGAAAAAATAAGCATACCCTTGACCCTAAATTATCACTGGACTCTGTGCTTTAATTGTCCAGAATAAAGATTCTTCCAAAGAACTATTTTTAGCCTTAATCTGATTGCAGTCTTTCTGCTATGTAGTTTCATCTATATTAGAATTTTGAAACTTTTAATTGGCCAACTTTTAATTGGCCAACTTTTAATTGCCAAGTGAAACCTATCATGAGGTGAACTCATCCTTTAATTTCTTGAAATTTAAATTATGAGCAAATTTAACTATTTTTAGACCTGAAAATTATAAGGAATTTTTGTGGTAAGGTACAGAGAGAAAAAGCTGTATTTCATATTTAGGCACTTTGGGCTCTTCTTTCTAGTTTGTCATTCCACCGCAGGCTGTGGCTCCTGTCTCCCTGCCTGGAGGTGTTAGGCATGACTGGCTGGTATGCAGGCAAACTGTGGAGAGATACCAGGCCACTATGGGGACACATGCAAGTGGCCACTGTTGCTGCCAGCTGATCCCAGGTGCTGTACACAGAAGTTTTCTTGTTCTGGCCTGGAGACCCACTGCTATTGGGGATCCAAGTGCTGGTGGTGCCAGTGCCTCATAAACTTCCAATGCATAAAGATCATGCACAGGTCATGGGAAAACCCAGTGAGACTGGGGTGTGCCAGAACCATGTTCCACCTTTCAGGAGCCAGGTCCTGCCTTTCTGGTCCTGGGCTGAGTACTGTGACAGCCCTGGTGGGCCAGCCATTAAAAAGCTTATCAGGCCTTGGAGGCATTCACTCTCAGCACATGGCAGGCAGTACCATTTGGGCTTTGGTGCCTCTGTCTGCCCACCACCACCTCTATGGCAAGCAGACACTTACTCTGTGGTTTAGGTCCCTGTGAGCCTCCCATCACACCATACAAGGGGGGAAATTTTACCATCTGTTCCTCACACAAAAGGCTAATATCAAGAATATATTAAAAATTCAAAAAAACACCCCTCCCAATTTTAAAGACCCAATCCAAAAATAGGCATCTGAAATGAGTAGACAATTCTCAGATAAAGAAGTAGAAATCAATACATGAAAAATGTTCAACATCACTGATTGCTTAAGAGTTGCAAATTAAAAAAAAACACTGAGTTTCCATTTCATCCCAGAAAGAATGACTGTTATGGAGAAATGAACCAGTAACAAATGCTGGTTGGGGTGTGGGGCAAAAGAGACACTTCTCCACTGTTTGGGTGAGTGTAGATTGCTACAATCACTCTAAAAATCAGTATGGAGATTCCTCAAAATGTTAAAACTCGGGGTTCCATTTGACCCAGCTATTCTGCCTCTTGGTTCTTTCTGAAAGAGTTAAAAGCATTATTGCAAAACAATATATACACAGCCTTGTTTATAGAAGAAAAGTTTGTAATACTCAAATCTTGTAAATAGCCCAAATGCCCATCAACAGGTGGCTGAAGAAGATGTAGAGTTCTTTTTAACAATGGAGTGCTACGCTGCAATGAAGAATGATAAACTTGAGACATTTCTGGTAAATATGTGCAACTTGAGACCATATTCTTCAGTGAAATATATGGAGAAACATACTTAAATACCTCATTGTTTCTCTTGTTTAAGATAACCCACAGAATGAAAAAATTAGAGTCAGTTTTCCCTCAGACAAAGGACTCATAGCTAATAAAAAATATAAAAATATCAGACTCCTCCACATTCAGACACCCAATCCCAAAATGGGCATCTGAGATTAATAGACATTGCTAAGATAAAGAAATACAAATGGCAAATAAATATATGAAAAAGTTCAACATCACTGGTCAGTCAATAGATGCAAATTAAAACAAAATTGAGATTCTGTCTCACTCCAGAAAAAATAGATATCATCAAGATATCAACCAATAACGAATGTTGGAGGAGCTGTGAGAAAAAGGGAACAATTCTCCACTGTTGCTGGTACAACCACTGTGGGAATCAATATGTTGATTCTTAAAAAACTAGGATTAGAGGTCATATTTGACCCACATATTCGTTTTCTAGGTATTGTCCCAGATGAAGTAAAAACATCATACCACAATGATATATGTGCATGAATATTTATAGCAGCACAATTTGTAATAGAAAAATCTTGGAAAAAGCCCAAATGTCCATCAACCAAAAATAGATAAAACATATGTATTCTTTTTATGCAATGGAATACTACTAAGCCATAAAGAAAAATCTGATTCTTTTATAGGTAAATGGATGCAACTTGAGACCATACTCATAAATGGAATACATCAGAGTCACTTTTTAAACATTGTATTGTCTCCCTGGTGTGAGAAACTGGAAGTGTAAATAAGGTTCAATATGTACAATAGATATTGGGAAATAGAAATAAATTCTTCCAAAGAAAGAAGAACTGGGGTGAGGAAAAGGAGGAAGGAAGGGAAAAGGAATAAATACAAGCTAGTTAAGTTATTTATACCATTAGTTTATCTTATTTCATTGGAAAGAAAGATTTGTGCTAATATAGTTTGGACAATTTTTCATGCCTCTATTTTATACTCGGAGTAGCTACTTTGAAGATAACAATGAGCAATGTATTAACTATTGTTATTCTCCTATAACTTTGCTTTGAAATTTTGGTTTTTTCCATAAAATAAAAAAATATTTTCTTTAAATTGTGGGCATCAAATATTTCATCCCAGTAATGAGAAAATGATTAAGACATCAGCCATTTGAGAAATACAAATTAAAACAGCAAATATTCTATCTTGCCCCAGAAACAATGGTATATGAAGAAATCAAATAATCACAAATGCTAGCAAGGATGCAGGGTAGAAAAAGCTCTTCTGCACTGGTAATGGGAATGTAAATTAATATTAACCCTATGGAAATCAGTGTGGAGATAAATGAGAAAGGTATAAATCTAAATTACATTTCACTCAGCTATTTCTTTCCTTTCCAAAAGAGTTAAAAGCAACGATGATATATGCCTATCTACATTTATAACAATACAATTCATAGCTTCTAAATCTTGGAAACAGTATGTATATCCACTGTCAGATAAATAGATAAGAAGGTGATACTCACTCTCAATGACATACTACTCTGCCATAAAGATAAAGTCATTTTTTTAAAAAATGATGCACATTGTGATCTTAAGTTTAAGTGAAATAAATCATACAACCAAACTTCAATATTGAATTTTTTCTCTTGTATGGGAAATACAAAGTATAAATTAACACCAAAATAAAAGTTAGATAGTAGGAAGATGCGAGACAACTTTCTCAAAAAGTAGATCAATATGTGGAGGGAAATAGGCAAGAGAAATTGATGCAAAAATTTGAAACTTTGTCTGAACTTTGGTCACATTTGGAGCACTTTTATGGACTCAATTCTTTTTATGCTGGTAAGTCATTTTTTGCTTTATTGTGGCTAGCTTTTCTAGCTTTTGTTTACTGTCTTTTGTAGACTCACTAAGCATTTTGCTTACCTCAATTAATTTTTCTAACTTTTGTCTTTTGTGAGCTTCCCAAAAGCTTTATTAAAATATCTTCTAAAATTATTTTTAATAATTCATGTGTGTGGCTTTTGATTTCTTCTTCATTTTTCCAGTGGTCAGTTTTGAGGAAGCTGAGATTTTGGAAACATTTTGTTGTCTTGGGTTTTTAAATTTTTTCATATTTCATATTTTTCATATTTTAAAACTTGCTTATATTTTAGCACATAATGATTATATATTTAGTGTGGGAGTTGGTACATGCACATAGTCCATCTCAATTATTTTCTTCCCTTGCCACTTCACACTCCCCTTTTGCTAGCCTTGAATTTGTTTATTTTTAAAATCTTTAAAGATTAATTTATACAGATTAACTGTCATATTAATGAGCAAAAAATCATGTAAAACACATTAAGACTATTTTATTAAATCAAAGTACACTTTTAGAAACATTTTTCAAGATGGACTGCAATACAATTTTTGCTCTTTTTTCCTCATTGTCTCTATTTTTGCACTTTATATGTTTCTCATATAAGAGTTTCTCATATAAGAGAAACCATGTTTCATTTACACTTATGGTTCTGATTTACTCCACTTAATCTTAATGTATCAAGGTGCTCCCATTCCTGCATGACTCATGCTTATGCTGTTTTATAGCAGAGTAGTACTCCATTGTGTGTAAATGCCACATTTTAAACCATTCACGTATTAATAGACATAAATCCAAAATATAGTTCATTATTAATTCAGCTGTTGTATACATAGGCATGTATGTATCACTGTGGTATGATGACTTTTAACATTTTGGGAAGATATATAGAAGGAGAATAGCTAGAATAAATACTATTCTTGATTTGAGGAATCTCTACACTGATTTCCAAAGTGATTTCACCCTTCAACCAAAGCAGAATTGCTCCTTTCTCCTCATAGTTGTGCAAGCATTTGTTTGTGGTTAATGTTTTTATAATATTCATTCTTTATGGAGGAAGATGGAACCACTCAGTTTTAGTTTGTATTTATCAAATGGTCAGAGATATTGAACATGTTTTCATGTATTTATTGGCCATAAGTACTTTTTCATCTGAGAAGTGTCTATTTACGTCAGATGCACATTTTTTAATTTGTTCTTTAAGTGTGGAGGTCTAAATTTTTAAGTTCTTTATTTATTCTAGATATTAGTCCTTTGCCTGAGGAGTAGCTGGTTAAAATATTTTTTTGCATTCTATAGGTTGAATCTTCAACTTGTTGGTTACCTTTGCTGCTAGCAACCTTTAATATGATGTGATCCTGTTTTGTCTTACTATTACTTCTTGTGCTACCAGTGTTCTTTTCAGAAAATCTTTGCCTAAACCAGTCTTTAAGAGATTTACCTACTTTGTTAGAACCTTTATCCATTTAGTTCTGTGAATGTTAAGAGATAGGAGTCTAGGTTCAACCTTTGGCATGTGGAAAGCCAGGTTTCCCAGCAGCAGTTGTATAGAGATTAGCTTTCCTCTAGTAAAAGCATTTGTAGTCTTTGTAAAACATGAATTAGCAAATATGCCTGATATTGATAATCTTCTCTTCTGTTCCATTGATCTACAAATACTTTTTACTTATATCATGCTGTTTTTATCATTATATCTTTGTAGTTTACCTTGAAGTCTGGGGTTGTTATGCTCCCCACCTTGCCTTTGTTGTCCAGAATTACTTTTGATATTGTATCTCTTTTTGTTCCATATAAATATTAAGACTGTTTTCTCTCTTCCTCTGTGAGGAAATCTATTTGTATTTTGAGTGAGATTCTGTCATGCGTGTATAAAAGTTTTGAATGTATGGCCATTATAACTATAATGTTTTTGCTGATATAGGGTCTGTTATTATCTTTTTCTGATATCTACTTTTTCTAATTTTTTACACTACTATGATTTTCATTACAGAGGTCTTCACTTTTTTAATTTAGACTAAATTCTCAGGATTTTATTTTTATGCCTTTGTGAAAGGCATTATTTCCCTAATTTCTATCTCTAGCTGGAAATTTCCTAAAATATAAAAAATCTTGAAACCAAAAATTCAAATAGTTCAATCAACAAATGGGTAAATAAATTCAACCAACAAAAGAAGTATAAGTGGACAAAAAGCATAGTAATAATTGTTCAACACAGGGTACTTAGCTGTTAGAGAAAATCAAGTTTAAAGTACTATTAAGAGAAAGGGATAAGTGGTAGGGAGGCAGATGGTGTATATTGGAATGTAAAAAAAAGATGAAAAAGTAAGTTTTTAAATATATCATTAAGAGATAATTTGTTTTTAAAGAATATTTTTCTATATTTTGATATACATGTTAGATTATTGTGCTATTGTGTAAAGAACATCAGAACTTATTCTGCTGTTAGGGAAAAGCAAATCAAAACATTACCTACACTGAGACTCTATCGGACCCCATTTGTACTTATGAAGAAGGCATACCCACATGCACACACACATAGGCCAAGATACCCCAGTAAATACTGGGAAGGAGGCAAGCATAAAGGAATCCTTCTGCATCACAGGTAAGAAAGAAAGTTAGTACAGCAACTAAAGAAGTCAGTAGGGAAGTTCTACAAACAACAGTAATAGAATCAGCATGTGACCAAGTTATAACACTCTTTGGTATATACCTGAAGAATTTACAGTTAGATTACATAGGGATATCTGTATGCTCCACTTTAGTATGCTACAATTCATAATAGTCAAGATATAGAGACACTCTAGGTGCCCAGTAAAAAATGAATTATATATATACACAGTGGAGTATTACTCTCCATAAAGAAGAATAAAATTATATAATTTCCATGAAAAGAGTTAGAATTGGAGATCATAATATTAAGTGAAGTGAGTTAGGCTCAGAAAAAAAAGCCACATACTTTCCCTAGCACATGGAATCTAAAAATTATAATAAAGTGGAAGGGAGACTGCTATTAAACAACAGGAAAGGTATAGAGGAAATGAAGGAGGAAAATGGTTAATAATTATATTAGTAAATGATAAAAAGGATTGACTTCTTACTGCAAAATATTTTCTCTGTGTTTTGAAAGGTATATTGCTTTATGATTTTTGCCTATGGTGACACTGTTGCACAAAGGACAACAGACCTTATTGTTCTCATACAATTATATCTTCTAACTCAACAACTCACATCTTTTCATATCCATCTCCCTGTTACATTTCTCAGACTCTGGTAACCACTGGTATTTCTCTACTTATACAAGAATATCTACAAGAATATCTCTTTTTCCACAGGAGTTAAAAATTGCAGTATTTGATTTTTTCTCTTTGACATATTTCAATTGTCCTCCATTTCTATCCATGTTGCTTCAAATGACAAGATTTCATCTTTTCATGATTGAAATACATAAATAAAATGAAACCATATATATTCAAATTTTGTGTCTGAGCCAGAAACAAGACCCATATGCAGTATGGATTGGGAGAATAAGTCAGCCAAGTCCCCACTTGACTGCCTTCACTGGGGGAGTCTTAGAGAAGTCACACACCAAAAGAAGCCCACCCATGCCCTTGTGCCTCCCTGGAAACCTAGGTTAGAAGAAACCCAGGTAACTGGCCCTTTCTTCTAAAATGTAAATGGGCAACCAAAGCAGGAAGTGCCTGGAACCCCACAACCAGTTTGTCCATAGGAACCCAGGGAGATGTCAAAATGAAGGAGCAAAAGACAATCTCAGACATTCAGGCCACATAGAATAAGTCTTGAAGACAAGGATATGGAATAAATCGGCATCCACACACCTTAAATTTAAGGATAGCAACTGAAGTAAAAAAAAAAACTTCATGAAACTGTAAAAGTAATAAGAACACAAATATCTCATATAAAAGGAGACATAAAAACAGTGAAAAATGCTGAGCATATCTAATGAATCCATAGATTTAAAAACGGAGCATAAGAAAATTATGGAAACTATGTTTGAACAACATAGGAAGGAATTGCAACTCATGAAACAGACTCAAAGAGATAGCCAGGAAATGAAAAACTATTGAAAGCTGGCATAACTGCATGAAAGAAACTGAAGATATACTTTCAGGCCTTGAGGACAGGATTGTAGCTAGTGGTCACAGAAGGAAAGATCTATTAAAAATAACAAGGAATCAGGAAATAACAATTGAATGACTGCAAGATGACGCAAAGGAAAATAAAAATGATAGGTGTCAGTGAAAAAGCAATGGTCAATACAAATGACATAAAAACACTATTTACAGAAGTAATAGCAGAGAACTTATCAAGCATAGGAAAGGACCTGACATAAAGATAAGTGATGTATATGGAACTCCAAATAGCCATAACCAAAATAAACCACCAAGACATACGATAACTACAGTCTCAGAAATTTAGCACAAGAACAGAATATTAAAGGCTGTTAGACATAAGAAACAGATCACCTATAAAGAAAAGCCATCAAAAGCATGGCAGACTTCTCAACATAAGCCATCAAGTCAAGAAGAACTTGGAGTGTAGCAAGTCCTGAAACTAAACAACCTACAACCAGATAGATGTACCCTGAAGAACTATCTTTCAAAATTAATGAAGAGGAAAGCAACACACCCTCCTTCCTGGTAAGTGGTCATGGTGTGAGCCAGTGGTGGGTGAGCCAGGAAGAGAACCAATCAGCATCTCCCAAGATCCAGCCATGTTGGAACTTAGGGTGCTGAGCAAGAAAGTAACACCCCCTCCTTCCTGGTAAACAGTTATGGCATCAGCGAGTCATGGGTGAGCCAGCAAGAGAACCAGTCAGCATCTCTCGTGAGTCTACCAGCATGTGGGCTGAGAATCAAACATCCCATCCCCCATCTCTGGTTAGCAACAGGGGGCCAGAGGTCTGAGCATCTCTTGTTAGGATGACAGTATGCCATATAGCAAATATGGTGGATTTCCTTCTATATTCTCTTTGAAGGCAAATATTGTTTTCACAGTTTTGCTTTGTTCTTATGAATTGTTTCACTCTATTCGATATTCTGTTTTGATAAGTTTTATAATGTTTTGTTTGTGGTTTGATTTTGCTATACCTGATTGAATGGACAACTATTGTGAAGATAATGAGATATTCTATGACACCTATTACTGTTATCCTGGTATCCTGCTGTAAAGTTCTATACTAATTTCACTGCATTTTCTGGATTGTCTTTGTCCTGTCTTGTTCTGTTGTATTTTACTACTTTCAAAATAAAAAAATTAAAAAACAAAATTAATGAAGAAGCAAGATAATTCCATGATAAAGAACAATAGAAGAAATTCATGACCACCAAACCTACTGTACAAAGACTGCTGAAGGATATGGTAGAGAGAAATAAAGATTACCATGGTTCCAGGAACAGCAACAGAGGGAGATTGCTGAGTATGGCAAACAACTGAATGGAAGGGAAAGTGGGGGACCAGTAGAAGGAGGTTAACATGGCAGAAATGAGGCAAAGCATGTCGGCCCTAACCATTTATGTAGATGGCCTAAATTCACCCCTAAAAAGAAACAAGGAAAGAGTAGATCAGGAGACAGCATACATTAATATGCTGTATACAAGAAACACATTTGACATGAAAGGAAATTCCTGGACTGAAGGTCAGAGAAGAGAAGATAATGCTCTATGTGGTCAGGACTCAGAAAAGTGCAGGGGTAACTTGCCCATAAGCCACAAAATGATATGGTATTTTTCCACAATGGAAAGCTATTAAGCCATAAAATTGATAATCTTGAGGCTCTTGTAGGTAAATGGATGCAACTTGAGATCATGCTCATGGGTGAAATGGTTCAGGCTCACATGAATGAACATTGTGTTGTATCTCTAAAATAAAAAAATGAAGAAGTTAGTGAGATCAAAGATGTATATTAAATATTGTGGAAATAAGAGGGGAGGAAATGTCTAAGAGGGGAAGGAAGTAGGCATTGTTGATTTCCTATTATCTTCTTTTAAAATCCTGTGTCACTTTCATTGTTTTATTTTGTTTGCTTTTGTCTTGTTTTGTTTGAATCTATTATGTCTGATGATATGGACAGCTATTTCAAAGATCAAATAGGCAATATGGTAGCTACTGTTGATTTCCTATGATCTTGTTTTGAAGCCCATACTGCTTCCATTGTTTTGCTTTGATTTGCTTTATTCTGTTTTATTTTGCTTAGTTTTATTCTATTTTAAATGAAAAAAATAAATTATTGCATCTGAGTTACTACACTTAACATGGTCTAATAGGCATCCATTTTCCTGGAAATAATAACAGTAAACCTCCTGTACAAATGCCAAATTTCCTTTAACTAATCATCTATCAGTGGATACATTGGGTGTTTCTCAGATTTAGCTATTATTAATTGTGCTGATGTAAACATGAGTATGCATACATCACTGTGGTATGATGTCTTTAATTCTTGGAAATATATCTTAAAGGGGAATAGCTGGATCAAACAGAATATCTATCTTTTACTTTCTTGAGGACTCTCTATACTGACTTTTACATTGGTTGCATCAGTTTACACTTCCACCCACACTGAAAACTTGTTGCTTTCTTACTATAGTATTTTTCAACAATTGATTTCTACTGCCATTTTCTCTGGAATGTGATGAAATTCATGTAGTTTTAGTTTGCACTTGTCCAGTGGCAAGCAGTGCTAAACATCTTTCATTCTTTGTTGTCCATTTGTGAGAAATGTTCACATATTTCACATGCCCATATTTTAAGTGAGTTTTTAAATTTAGGGGGGTCTAGATTTTTTGAGTTCATTATATGAACTCTACATATTATTCCTTTGTCAAAAGAGTAGTGGGGCAAAGATTTTTCCATAGGTGTCTTAAATCCATAGGTGGTTTCCTTTGCTATGCACAAGGCTTTTAATCTGATGTGATTCCATTTATTGATTCTTGATGTTATTTCTTGTGCATCCAGGGTTTTTTCCCAAGAGTTTTGTCAGCACTTATGTCTTCAATAGTTTTACCTTTTTTATCTTCCAGCAGATTATGTGCTTCTTTTCTAGTGTTTAGATGTTTGCTCATTTTGATTTTAGTTCAGTGCAAGATGAAAGACATGGATCTAGGCTCAATTTGGCATGTGGATAGCCAGTATTCCCACCATCATTTGGCAAAGATGCTATTTTACCCCAGCAAAGGGATTTGGCCCCATTGGCAACATAGCTGAGTTTTCTTGGAGTTGTTTGTTCAACTTGTATTCTGTTACATTGATCCACAAGTCTCTTTTATGCCAATACTATGCTGTTTTTATCACTGTAGATTATTAATATAAACTGGAGTCCATGATTGTGATTTCCCAGCATTTCACTTGCTATTCTAGGTCTTTTCTGATATTGTTTGAATTTCAGGATTGCTTTCTCCAGATCTATGAGATCTGTCAGCAGGTTGACTGGGGCAGTGTTAAATCTATGCAAGAGTTTTGGAAATTGGGCCATTTTGACTGTATAGGTTCTAAAATCCAGAAACATAGGGTATCTTTTCATTTTCTGATAGTCTCTTAGATCTCCTTTTCAGAATGCTACTGGCATTTTTTAAAAGATCCTTAATTTCCTTGGTTATGTTAATTCATGAGTATTTTATTTTTCTGTTTGCTATTGTGAAAGGCATTGTTTATCTAACTTCACATTATCTGAGTTTGTCATTGGCAAACACAAATGGTACTGATTTTTGAGTGTTGACTTTGGATCCTGCTAACACTACTCTGTTAGGGTAATAGTTCTAAGTGTCTTTTTTAAATTTTAAAGTGAGTAAAACTAAACATAACAAAACAGAATAAAGCAGATCAGAAGAAAACAATGTAAGTGACACAGATTTCAAAGTAAGACAAAGACATATCTACAGTGGCTACCAAAATGCTTTTTGTTTTCTTCTAAATAGTTGTCCATATCTTCACACACAATGAATTCATACAAAACAAAATGGTATTAAACTGATCAGAACAGAGTAATGAAGGCATTACAATGCTTGAAAACCAGACAATAGGAAAATCAAAAATGGCTGCCATAAGGTATTTTGTTCTCTTCAAAATAGCTGTCCATACCTTCATGTATGTTGAAATTCAACAACACAAAACAGACTAAAACAACTCTGAACAAAGAATAAAAGCATTACTAGATTTCACAGCATGACAATTTGGAGTCAGCAATGGATACCATAATGTCTCTTTTTATTCCAAGAAACTGTTCATATTTCATCACGCAAAATACAATCGATTTTTGTAAAATGTTTAGTACAAGTTGTAGGCATGTATAAGCCTCTACATGTATACCCATCTTTTCTATATTAGAGGGAGAAACAAAACCAACAAAACAGATTACTAGAAAAGCAAGAAACAAAAAAGACAAATAAATAACAATAGCAAAGAGCCCAAAACAATGACGACATAGGCCTTCAAAACAAGGCAGTAGAAACATAACTAAAGTTGTCATTTTACATAGTGATCTTCCAGAGTTCCTCAGGTCACCAGACACAAATATGCAAAATTGTTACAATCCTATGAATATTATCTGTTTTGTTCCACAAATTTATATTATTTGTGGCACAATCATCTTAGCTATCCTAAGTGTGTTTATACAAGTTTAGATATTTTTTCTTTTCCCTTCCTTTTCCTTTTTCCTCCTTTTCCCTGAGATGTTATTTTTCCCCCTTTGAACAGATTCTTAACTTTCATTGTATTTATTAAGAATTTTGTCTCTTATGTACTCTTTCCATTTCTTACACTAGGGAGGCAATATGGTAGTTACACCTGTGAGTTTGATGTATTTCACTTATGAGTATAGTCTCAAGTTGTATCCATTTACTTATAAATATCACAGTGTGATCATTTTTTATAGCTGAGTAGTACTCCATTATATAAAATACCACATCTGTTCCATCCACTCCTCAGTTGATGGGCATTTAGGTTGTTTCTAAGATCTGGCTATTACAAATTGTGATGCTATAAACATGGGAGCACATATATAATTGTGACATGATATTTTTAATTCTTCTGCAGATATGCTCAGAAGTGGAATAGTTGGGTCAAAGGGGATTTTGAATCCTAGGTTTTTGAGGAACTGCCAGACTGACCTCCACAGTGGTTGCACCAGTCTGCACTCCCACCAACAGTGAAGAAGAGTTAATTTTTCCATGCAGCCTCTCCAGCATTCGTTGTTAGTAGTTTTCTTTTTCCTGGCCATTCTTTCTAGAGTGAGAGGAAATCTCAGTGTGGATTTAATTTGCATTTCTCTAATGACCAATGGTGCTGAATTTTTTTTTCATGTATCTATTTGCCATTTGACTTCTTTCATCAGAGAAGTATGTATTTAACTCAGATGTCCATTTTTGGATTGGGTCTTTGAATTTCATGGGGTCTGATTTTTTTTTTAATTCTGTATGAGTTCTAGAAAGAAGTCCTTTGTCTAAGGGACAGCTGACCAAGGTTTTTTCAATATTCATGGGTTTGCTCTTTACTCTGTTGGAAATTTGTTTCTACATGCAAAAACTTTTTAATAAGATGAGATTCCAGTTATTGATTCTGGGAAGTATTTCCCATGCAGTTTTATTTTTGTTCATGAATTCTCTACATACACCTATGCCTTCAAGATTTATAACTACTTTGTCTTCCAACAGATTTAGTGTTTCTGTTTTAATATTTAGATCTTTGATCCATTTAGACTTTAGTTTATTACATGGTGATAGGCATGGGTATAGTTTTAGTTTTTGGCATATGGAGAGCCAGGTCTTCCAGCATGAATTATTAAAGAGACTATCTTTCTTCCAGTGAATGGGTTTGGCCCCTTTATCAAAAATAAGGTGACTGAGTGTGTCTGTATTTGTAGTTCTATATTTTAATCTATTCCATTGATCTTCAGGTCTGTTTTTATTCCAGTACCATGCTGATTTTATTACAGTACCATTGTAGTATAGCTTCAAGTCAGGGATTTTGATGCCTCCTGCTTTGCTTTTGTTGCTCAGAATTGCCTTTGCTATTCTAGTTATTTTCTGGGTTCCAGATGAATTTTAGGAATGATTTGTCTAGATCTGTGAGGCATGCTAGTGGTATTTTGTTTGGAATTGCATTAAATGTAAATAACAATATTGGAAGAATGACCATTCTCCCAATATTTGTTGTTCCTATCCATGAACAAGGAAGTCTTCCCATTTTCTGACATCCTTTTCAATTTCTCATTCAGTGTATTATAATTTTCCCTGAACAAATCCTTTACTTCTTTTGTTAGATTGATTCCTAAATATTCCATTTTTTTGGATACTACTGTGAAGGATGTGGCTTCACTTATTTCTCTCTCGGTGAGTTTGTTGTTTGTGTATAGGAATGCTATTGTTTTTGAGTGTTGATTTTGTATTCAGCTACATTACTGAATTTAGTTATACCTAAGATTCTTTCAATGGAATTTTAGAGGTCTTCTATATATAGTATCATGTCATCTGGAAATAATGAAAATTTGACTTCTTCTTTTCCTATCCTTGCTCCTTTTATTTCTCTCTCTTATCTAATTGCTCTGACTAGTAGTTCCAGCACTGTATTGAATCAGTGTGGTGATAATGGACATCCTTGTCTTGTTCCTGATTTTAGAGTAAAGTGTTTTGGTTTTGGCCATTTAAAATGATGTTGGCTGTTGATTTGTGACACATAGCTTTTATCTTATTGAGATAAAGACCATCTATTCCAATTTTCTGTAAATTTATTACCATGATAGTGTGTTGGACCTCATCAAAAGCTTTTTCTGCATCTACAGATGATCATGTGGTTCTTAGTTTTGGCTCTATTGATATGGTGGATTATATTTATTGATTTGCATAGGTTGAACCATCCCTGCATTCATGGATGAATCCCACTTGGTCATGGTGTATAATCTTCTTGATTTGCTGCATTCTTTTTGACAATATATTATTGAGAACTGTTGCATCTACGTTCATCAGGGAGATGATCTTTAGTTCATTTTTTTTGGTAGGGTGTTTCTCTAATTTTGGTATTAGAGTAATACTTGGTTCCAGGAATGTGCTAGGGAGATTTGCTTCACTTTCAATGTCATTGAAGAGTTTGAGGAGTGTTGCCACAAATTCTTTTAATTTCTTGTAGAATTCAGCAATGATTCCATCTGATCCTGGTCCTTTCTTTGTTGGTAACATATTAATTGCATTTTCAATTTTTTTAATTGAAATTGGGTTATTCAGCAGTTTTAAATCTTCTTGATCCAGCTTTGGTAATTCATATATTTCTAGGAATCTGTCCATTTCTTCTACATTATCAAGCATATGAGAATAGAGGTTTTCAAAATAGGTATTTATGATCTTCTTTATTTTCACAGGGTGTGTAGTTATTTCACACTTTTCATTCCTTATTGCATTAATCTGAGTTTTTTCTTTCCTTTTTTAAATAAGGTTGGCTAGGGGCTTATCAATTTTATTTATTATTTCAAAGAACCAACTGTTTGATTCATTGATTCTTTTTTAATTGAAATAAAGAATATAAAACAGAAGGAGGGTAGAAATAATACATAATTTTAAAAAGCAGGAAATCACTAGTTGATAATTACATATTTTCCTCTTAGAAATAGTTGTTCAAGTTACATAAGTAAAGCATACAAAGTGGACATTTAAACAGTAAGAGTGCAAACAGTTCTGTTCACCTATCCAACAAAAACTTAGTAATATGCCTATCAATCTGACACCCTTAAACATACATGCAGTTATATCCTTTTGAATACTTTTTTCCTCTTTTTTTTACAATAACTATAATCAATTCTCATAAACTGTTTAGAAGTTCTACACATGTGTGAGTTTCTACATATATACCTATCCTTTCTGTATTAGAGGAAAAAACAAATCAAAACAAGACAATAGAACAAATTCCTAAAAAAACCCACAAAAATAAAAAGACATATAAATACCACAATACTAGGTGATCTACAGTAGTTACTATGACATCTCTTGTTATTTTCAGTAGAACTGTCTGAAACTATGGTCTTTTCTTTCTCTCTCTAGAATGTCCTTCAGTATTTTTATAGGGTTGGTTTGGGGGTCATGAACTCCCCCAGTTCCTCTTTGTCATGTAAACATCTTGTTTTTCCATTAATTTTGGGAGATAGTTTTTCAGGGTACATCAATCTGGGTTGGAGATTATTTTCTTTCAGTGTTTGGAATACTTTCCTCCAAGCTCTTCTTTATTTGATGGTTTGTGTTGAGAAGTCTGTCATGATTCTAATAGGTTTTCCTTTATAGGTGATCTGTTTCTTTTCTCTGATAGCTTTTAATATTATGTTCTTGTGATGAATTTCTTGGATTTTCTTATAAGTCTAGGTGTAGATCTGTTTTGCTTGTAGCTGGCTGGAGTTCTGTGTGCCTCATATATCTGAATATCATTTCCTATTCCTATGCTTGGAAAGTTTTCCTTAATTATTTCTGTGAATAGCCTTTTTATTTCATTTGTATTTGCCCTTGCTTCTTTGCTCATGTTTTTTATTCTTATGTTATAGATTCTCTTGTCATGTTCTAGCTTTTGTGTTGTTACTTCCTGGTTCCTTGTCATTTTTAAGAGATCTTTCCTTTTGCAAACACACATTGCAAATCTATCTTCAAGTTTTGAAAGTCTATCTTTAGTTTCTGTCAAGGAATTTTGCCAGGTTTCAATGCAGTTTTTAATTTCCTGGTATTCTCTTTGGATCTGTTTCATGTATTATAGATTTTGTTTGTATTCTTCATCAAAGGTTTCTCTTCTTTTTCTGGGTTCCTCCATTTTTCCATGAGTGTCTTCTTGAGAAGTGCTTAGAATTTCTTTTATTAGTCTTCTTATATCTTGCTTCACATGAGGTAGAATTTCAGATTTAAGTTCATTGATGAGGTTACAGAAGTATTTCTTTATTTCTGTTGAAGCCATTTCTGATATTGCATGTTTGCTGCTCTTGATCTCTTCTGTATTTACCTGGACTTATTTTCCCTGGGTCAGTGGCTGGAGGCTTTTTCTTGTTTCTCTTGTCATGTTTCTGGTTTCTTTCAGGCAGGTGTATGGTGTAGGTCTCAGGTCCTTTCCACATTGCTTATGGTTTTTCTGAGGTGTACTGGCTAGGGGATTGCTGCCCTCTCCAGTTTGCTGTTGATCTGTGAATTGCATGCAGGGGCAGTGTGGGCTTGCCCCTCTACTCTAAGACAGTCAACCAGTGAGTGCCTTCAGCTCATTATCCTGTGCCCTGCAGATGTCACAGGTTTGGGACAGTTTCATCCCTGGCTATTGGGTCCCAACCGGGGGCATGACCCAGCCCAAGCAGGTCCCACCAGCCCACTTTGGGCCAGGAGCAGCTGACTGACACCACTGCAGTTGCTGGTTCAAGCCTGTCCTGCCCAACTCCAATGTATCCTCTAGCTGGTCCCCCCATCTGTGGGACCCAGTTTCCAGCCTTCACCATGGGACAATGCAGCTCACCTTGCCTGTTCCACTGCTGCAGTGCCTCCTCCTAACAAGGGTCTTATCTAGGCAGGACTGAGACCCCAGCTTGATCATGAGTCGCCCAACTCTAAGACACACCCAGCACAGTGTGGGACCAGGTCCAATGGGAGCATGCCCAATTTCAGCTCTCTATGCATGATTTTTTCCCCCTTTTTTTCTTTCTTTCTTTCTCTTTTTTCTTTTCTTTTTCCTCAGTTTCTTCCTGGGTCATGAGAATTCCTCTCCTTTCATCTGGTCTTCTCATGGTGTTAAATTCTAGCATCTAGATTGTTTTTCTCTATCATGCTACCTATCAATCTGCCATCATTTTTGTTCTGAATTCATTGATTCTTTGTATTGTTTTCTTAGTCTCTATTGCATTGATTTCTGCTCTAATCTTTATAATGTCCTCCTGTATTTTGGCTTTGGGATTGACTTGCTCTTCTTTTTCTAGATGTTTGTGGTATAGCATCAAGTTGTTTATTTGTGTTCATTCTGTTTTCCTGATGTGGGAATTCATCACAATAAATTTTCCTCCTAGGACTGCTTTCATTGCATCCCACAGGTTCCAGTAAGTTGTTTGTATTTTCATTTACCTGAAAAATTTTAAAATTTCTTCTTTAATTTCCTCTGTGACCCTCTGATTGATCAGGAGTGTATTATTAAGTTTCCATATGTTTGTATGGGTTTTGCAGTTTCTTTTGTCATTAATTTGTAATTTGATCATGCTAAGGTACAGTAAGATGCATTGGACAATTTCCATTCATTTGTATTTACTTTAGCATGTTCTGTGGGCTAGTATATGATCTATTTTAGAGAATGTCTCATGTGCTGCTGAGAATAATGTATATTCTGATAATGTTAGGTGGAACCCTGTGTATACGTCCACTATATGCATTTGTTCACATGTGTGATTCAGTTTTGTTATTTCTTCACTCATTTTCTATCTATTTAATCTGTCTCTTTGTGTCAATGGGGTACTAAGATTGCACATTATAATTGTTATTACTTATTTGATTTTTCATTTCTATTAGTATTTGCTTTGTATAGCTATGTTCTTCCAAATTTGATGTATATATATTTAAGATTGTTATCTCTTCCTTTTTAAGCTTTCCCCTAATTAGTATTAGTAATATTGTTTATCTCTTTTGATCATTCTTCATTTGAAGATCTCATTGTCTGTAAACAGAATAGCTGTCCTTGCTTTTTTTTTTTTGGTTCCTTTGGCATGAAGGGTTGTTTACCATCCTTGTAATTCTCTTTTAGGTTGTTCATTTTCTGGTTTTGTAATCAGGGTAATAGTTCCTTTGAAGAATGATTTGGGAAGTACTGCCTTCCTTTAAATTTCAATAAAGGGTTTAGGGATAATGGAAATAGACTATTTCCAAAATTCTTGTAGAATTGGGTGGCAAATCCTGTGAGATACCTTTGTTTTTCTTAGTTGGTAGTTTTTTCATTACTTCTTCAATTTCATTGAATAATACTGGATTTATAAGAATATTTATGTCTTCTTAATTAAGTGCTGTGACCTTCACAGCTCTTGAGGTTCCTGTTAAGAGGACCATGAAGGACACTGAGAAGATTTACAAATAAAAATGAGACACAGAAACATGGGATCAGGTGGTCCCTCACTCCTGATGGGAAGAAAGGAACTTCCCCCTCAATGTAGGGTATTTATTCATACATTTTAGCAACTTAATGTCATATAACACCGTACTTTCCTGGAAACCCTTCATTCAGATTGTCTTAAGGCTATGTGTTCTCTGGGAAAAAAGCAGCTTTTTCATGTGGCTTGCCTTGGATACTCTTTTTTCTTGGGAAGGCCATTCTCCAGCTTTGCATTTGTGGTCAATTTTCAGCTTTAATGTCTCCCAACACATCCCCCTTTTTGTTTTGTTGTAATACAGGATGAGTGCTCAATTGAAGCTGAAGGAGATATGTTTGAAAAATTCTGTAGATCTTTTCATTTTTGAATGCTTTTTGTTTTAAGTGTAGTCAAAGGGTTTTACATCCCTGCATTCTTCAATTTAAACCCTGTACAGTCTATTAATCCATAACAGCACACAGCTGTTAGTGTAACTGGCAATTAGTGATTTGAGCCTCTTTCTATAGCTAATATTTGCTATAGCATTGTATTATATATTTTGTGGTTATACTTTTCTGTTGGATGTCCAAGACAAAGTAAGATGAGACACATTAAATGCAATCAGTCTTTTGCTATATATCAATGTCAATTAAGTCTCCTCATTAATACCTTGGAACCATACATATCATCACTTACCTCTTTTATCAGTGTCAGCTACCTGGATGAGTCATGGCCATTTCTTGACCAATTTGTTTTCTATGAAACCTTGGGAGCCATTTTCTCCTCTTGATTCTCCTTAGGCACACTACACACTGATGATCACTTTTCTCTGTGATCTCATAATGTTCTTGATCAGAAGACCAGGAACTCACTGAGTATAGGGTGATGCAGCAGGGGTTCTTTTATGTTCTGGGTCCTCATTAACCTTGGAATGCTAGGACCAAAATATTGGCTATCATCTTAATCCATCTATGTATCTACTTTTTGGTCTCTAAACCTCAGTTGTTGAACATCCAGAGGAATGATAATACTACAGTATAGTAACAGCAGTAAGCTTAATATTATTATCTTATCTAACACTTTAGAACATAAAATAGAACCATAATTTCTTTTTTTCTTTTCTTTTTTTTTTGGTACCAGGGATCAAACTCACAACTTCATGCTTCTCAGGCAGGAGCTTATACCACTGAGCTAAATCCCCAACTTGAGCCATAATTTCTTAACAACCATAAATATTTTAACATTTGAATCCCTAAAGAATGTCAACAGTTACATATTTTACACAGAAAATAGAAATCAAAGTAAACAATATTATAGCATGACAATCATGATAACACTTTTTAACACACCTGAATTTCCATTTTTGGCGTAAAATATACTCATATAGTCAAAAATTCCTAATACATAAGAGCTTCCATCTAACATGTTTACCTTTTATGGTGTGTACATCTCACAAGTGTTTGCTACAGGCAGATGTGTGAGTCAGAAACAAAATTATATCACCCTAAACAATTAATGTTTTACATTTTAGAAAAACTATACATCTGGAAGGATGAATACATTTAATAAACCATGAGGTTAGTAACAGTTTGTCATAGCCATTTGAAAACCTTTGTATGGACATACCTAAACAAAAACAACTTATTGTATTATTTCTTTTAATGATGACCACTGTGAACATATTACAATAATATGTTTTCATAACTTTAGTTGGGTGTCTCCCATAAGGATATGTAGATCACTGTGGCCTCTGATCAATGAGCAAGAATTGTTTAAATGCTTTCTTGTTCATCAGTTGGAGTCCTGTCCAATAATCTCCCTCTACCATAAGGGGTTTTTATTTAATTATCTTAGTAATTTTTGATGACTTATAAAAAACTCAATCATAATATGTAACCCATTAATTTTTAAACAATGAGTGATTCTCAAATTAATAATAACTAACAATATAGGTTACATTTACATAACCAATTTTAGCATCATTTTGACCAGCTGGTTACCCAGATGGAAGCAGTTTTTAAATGTATGACCTAATATGATCTTTGATCAAATGACCAAAAAATGCAAAACAGACAGATAAAATATTTTTGACCTCCAATATAAAAGGTACTGCTGTTCACAGAATGCACAAATGGATAAATATGGACAGATGATCTGTACAGATTAGAACAGACATGGAAACAAGCCCACAGTTTATGTTTTCACAAGAACTCTCTACATGCCGGGGAGCTATTCATACATTTTTATTATCCCCCATTGCTCAACTGGCTTGCTTCTTAGGTCCTGTGCTCCCAGGGCTGGAACACTTGTTTGCTTCCAGCACCCTATACCCTCAGATCACTTCTCAGGCACTCTATGCCACATTGCACATCCTTTATGGGCACTTATGATTTTGCTTCACATGTATGAAGGATTACTAGCACAGTTGACTTCCAGTAACTGTTTACAAACAGATACATAGGCAGACAAAAATTTTACAAAATCAGAGTATACTCAAATATATTTTTAGCCAAATTGAATTACAATAATTTTTCACAATTATAGAATTTATAACTATAAAAATGCTTGCCAGTTTTTTTGTACAATAGTAGAGATTTCTTGTAAAAATAATTTGAAAAATAACAAAATCTTATCTATAATTATAATGAATTTTTTATTTTATTTTAAGAATCTAGCAACTTTTGTGTCTCTGTCTTTTCATGTAATTTTCAGTTTGGTTATCACTGCATACTCCTATTATCTATTAGATCTTTGGTTTTATTTTTGGTTACCATCTTCTGGGCTTCCTGGATCAATTAAGGATGGTTCTAGCTTCATCCTATTCTATCAATTATGGTGTGGTCTTTGAGGTATCTCTAGCATAGGACTGAGCATTCTCTTCTTGAATGGTGGAATCAAATCCTTTTCTAGGTTTGGTTCCATGATACAGCTGGACAATATACTCTGATACCCAGACAGGCTATTCATCATTTCTTGGGAAAACATATGCATACCCTTGACCCTAATTTAGCACTGAAAGGATGTTTTTATTTTCCAGTATAAAGATCCTTCCAAAGAATCTTTTTTGGCTTTATTTAATTGCATTGTCTTTCTGCTGTGGCAATTCCATCTTTATTAGAATTTTAAAATTTTAAATGCCATTTATTGCCAAGTGTAATCTATTATGAGGCGAACTCAAACTTTTGTTTTTTAATTAAATTGTGAGCATGTTTAACAATTTTTAGACCTGAGATTTATAAGGAATTTCTGTGGTAAGAGCCTTAAGTACAGAGAAAAAAGCTGCATTTTGTATTTAGGCACTTTGGGCTCTCCTATGCCATTTGTTGTTACCACCTCAGGCTTTGGCTCTTGACTTTCTCTCTTGATATGTTGAGTGTAGCTGGTTGGTATTTAGGCAGGCCCAGGGCTCAGTGATGCCAAAATCCCTGGCTGCAGGGAAGTGCATATGTGGCCAATGTCACTGTCAGCTTATTTTAGGCTCTGGGCATGCAGGTTGTGCTCCCCCTCTGGCCTGGAGACCCTGCTGCTGTTAGTGCTCAGAGTGCATGTTGTGTTGGCACCTTGTAAACTTTGATCATAAAACATGTACACAAGCAATGGGAAAAACAAGGGTGGCTGGAGTAAGCCAGAACCTCATCTCACCTCCCAACTCTGGGCCAAGTGTTATAGTGCCACAATTAGTGAGTTGGCCATTAAAAATCTTGGCAGGCTCCAGTGGAATTTGTTCCACAACACGTTGGAGGCAAAAGCATTTGAGTTTTGGTCCCTTTGTCTGTCTGATTCTGCTTGCAGTGGCAAGCAAATACCAGCTCCGCAGTTTAAGTCCTGCCTCACCAAGCCAGGCCCAGGTAAGGCCACTGTGGTAAAGTTCGCTGTGCTTTACACCATTTATATGTATTATTAAAGGCAAACTCTTGAAATGCTTTTAGACCCTGATGGCTAGAATTCCAGTCCAATGAGGTCTCACTCCTTGAAGGAAGTCTCCTCCGTGACCTTGTTACTCTAAATTGATCACGAATTTGCAACTCAAAAGCAAGCCAATTGCATGTTGCAGCAAAAGCACTCTGTATGCTTCCAGGTTAACAATTTAACACTTCTATTATTCACACCCTGCAGATCTGTAGTTGCCACACCCAGAAAACATTCTATTGGCCAGTGGCATTGGGCAATAACTGAAGCATTTGTTCCTGTGTCTAAAAGTCCTTTAAATACTTTTCTTCAAATACCATTATTTTCTTGAGGTAATCCTTTAATCTGTTGAAATCAATGAAAACAACAAGACCCAAGACCTTGGGTCTTCTTTATTTATAGACTTTTCAGTTTTGTCAAAAGATATATAACCATTTCAGCAATATGAGAATCTGTGGTTATTTTAACAGTATCTTGAACAGATTGAACCATATCCTTTATTTCCCCTGTATAATCAGCATCTATGAGACCTGGAAAACCTGGAGAACTTTTTTCTTTTCTTTTTTTTTTATGAGTACCAGGAATCAAACTTATGACCACACACTTGCAAGGCAAGCGCTTATGCCACTGAGCTAAATCCCCAGCCCCAAAATCTGGAGAACTTTTAAAGTAAGACTGTCATGACCTATTGTTCCTTGAGGCAAAGGCCCATAGATTCAAATAAAAACAACCTGAGGTCCCATTTTAGGAGTATGAATCTGGAGGATGGAAAGAGGGCTAAGCCTCTGCTGTCTTTTGTTGTTCACAGATGTGTTTGACAGAGGGTAGGTCTGGGGAGTAATTGAGTAAAGTATCCCTATTATTTGGTGGGGCCAGGACAGACTCTGACATAGATTTCCCATGATGTGTCTGTTTTGAATTTACATTCATTTTCCTGATGATATCCTCATGGACACTTTGTACAGATACTAGAAGGCTTTGTTGAAAAGACAGATAGCAGTTGTGTTGACCCCACAGGTGCAGTTTTGGCAAAACATCCCTTGCTTCCATAATGAAAAAAGTAGTGATTGAATATTTTTTGTACTCAATCTGAAGTAAGGCAGTGAAAATGAGAGAGATAAGAAAGAAACTCAAGATGAGGCTTTTAGTGTAGGCATGGGAGAGCTTCACAGGGCAGGAGGTACAGAGCTTTCAAAGAAAAACAAAGAAATGGAACCACTTTTATCAGTTTTTTCTGGGGGAGGAGTTTGGGAGGTGAGAAAAATGACATGTTAATCACTGATTTGAAGGAGCATCTGCCTGTGTAAAAGAGGAGACAGAAAGATTTACTGGGTGCTAGAGGTGGAGGCTTGGGTGATTGTGGAGTCTTGGGATGCCAAAGAGCTCAGCTTTTGCACAAAAAGGGAATGGGAGGTTTATCTCTGGAATGAGAACAATGTAGAAGTTACTCTTCGAGAGATAAGTTGTTTCTCTGGGTCCAATACCAAATTGGAAGGATGTAGCTAAACCCCAGGCTTACAGAACTTATCAAGTAGCTTTGTTTTTTCTCTTTACTTTAGGCTTTGCACTGATGACACAAGTGGTTATAATTTGTCCTGATTGTTTGGTGTAAATAAATCTGTAACAAGATAGATATCTTGAAAACCCCCATAGTCACAAACAGAAAGGTCAACAAAACAAAAAAATCAGAAAAAAATAACACAATTGAAACAAAACTTTTAGCAAAATGACTTAGTGGACCTTTACAGAGTGTTACAACTAAGAATAATAGAATACACATTCTCAGCTGCACATGGGACATTCTCTAAAATAAATCATGTACTAGCCATAGAACATATTTATGTAAATACAAGGGAATTGAAACTATCCCATGCATATTACCTGACAATAGGGCAATAAAATGAGAAATTAATGATAATATACACTACGAAAATTCCATAAACAAATAGAAATTAAATAAGAACCTCCTGGAGGAAAGAGCTTCTCTGATACCCAAACCAGAGAAACACCCAAACCAAAAAGAAAATTACAGACCAATATCCCCAAAGAAAATAGATGCAAAAATCCTCAAAAACTACTGCTACACAGAAAGCAGCAAGTAATCATGAAGATTATACACCATGACCAAGGGGGATTCATCTAATGAATGTAAGAAAGGTTCAATATATGCAAATCAATAAATGGGAGAAGACAAGATGGCTGATCAGTGAGCAACAAAATACAAAGTCTCCTGGGAGAAACAACTCATATGCCAGGAAAAAACACCCTGGAGAGAACCA
Organism: Hydrochoerus hydrochaeris; assembly: GCA_004027455.1. Lineage (NCBI taxonomy): Eukaryota > Metazoa > Chordata > Mammalia > Rodentia > Hydrochaeridae > Hydrochoerus > Hydrochoerus hydrochaeris. Next base: position 22,125 of record PVLA01011000.1, on the reverse strand, counting down.
GAGTGAGGGAGATGGTTCCTCTTGACACAGGAAGAAATTAAAACATAAAACAGCTCATCAAATACTTCAGGACTACAACTGAAACAGCTAAAAATTATGGGACACAGCATTTTCACAGTGACCCACCAAGTGTGCACCAGCTTGAATCTGCACTGGCCAGGAGAGTCACCCAAACTCCTTCCTGCCATCACTCACAGGATGCACAGCAGTGTTGAAGTTGGGAGTTGGTGAGCCCATCAGAGTGTGGAGCCATTGAAGGTACCTTGATTAATCCATGGTCAGAGCTGGGAATGAGACCCCCCACACATGGGAAGGGCACAACCAAATGGGTGTCATGTTGGAATCAGGCAAGAGGAGCCTGACCTGGGAGTGACAGTGACTTCAGTTGGTTGCTCCCTCCCCAGAGCAGATTTGTGGGATTTGCTTGGACTGGGCCGCACCCCAGGCTGGGACCCAATGAGCTGTCCCAAATTGATTCCCTGTGCCTAGAACACACTGACTGGGTGAAAGGCCCCAAAGTTTGGTTGGCCCAGTGGGGAGGGGCAGGCAGGAGAAGGTGGAGTTCCCTCGCCAGAGTGCTTCAGAGGAATTATGGCCAACAGGGAAAGTGGCTGGGACCTACACTGTAACCTGTGTGGAGGAAGCCAAGGCCATGACAGGAGAGAGAGGCAGGAGGAGGCCCCCAGCCCAGAACCCTGAGAACACTGAACCAGGAGAAGGAAAAACAAGGGAGATTGAGGGCGGCAAACACACAACATCAGACATGGTTTCAATGGACATTAAGAGGTATCTTTGGGACCTTGTAGATGAGCTCAAAACTGAAATATTAAATCAGGTAAAGCAGGACATGAGTAGAGTAATAAAAGAAATGCTCTCAGGAAGCATCTCTCAGGATGATACAGACAGAAGAAGGGAGGAACAAAAAAAGGACAGAAACATTCAATAAAGAATATAAAGAAAATATAGAATACATGAAGCAGATTCAAAGAGACTATCAAGAAATTAAAAACTCCATTGAAAGCTGGCAAAACTCCTTAAAAGAAACTAAGGATAGACAATCAAAACTTGAAGAAAAGTTGGCAGTGTGTGATGAAAGGAAAGATCTCTTAAAAATAACAAGGAAACAGGCAGTAACAATACAAAAGCTAAAAGATGACAAGAGAATCTACAATTTAAGAATAAGCAATATGAATGAAGAAGCAGGAATGCATACAGGTGAATTACAAAGGCTATTCAGGGAAATAATTAAGGAAAACTTCCCAAGCATGGGAAAAGAAAATGACATTCAGTTGTGTGAGGCATACAGAACTCCAGCCACCTACAACCAAAATAGATCTACACTGAGACATATAATAATCAAGATACCAGAAATTCAATATAAAAACAGAATATTAAGAGATGTCAGAGAAAAGACACAGATTACCTATAAAAGTAAGCCCATAAGAATCATGGCTGACTTCTCAACACAGATGATCAGATCAAGAGGAGCTTGGAGTGAAGTATTCAAAGCCCTGAAAGGGAATAACCTCCAGCCCAGATTGATGTACCCTGCAAAACTGTCACTAGAAGTTGATGGAGAAACAAGATTCTTCCATGACAAAGAGGAACTGGGCTAGTTTGTGACCACTAATCCAACCCTACAGAGAATACTGAAGGACATTCTAGAGAGAGAGAGAAAAAATACCAGGATTTTAGGAACAGTGGCAGAAAGGCCTCAATGAGTAGGGCAGACAGTAGAATGAAGGAGAAAAGTAGACAAACAACAGCAGGAAAATAGCATGGCAGAAATGAGGCAGAGAAGGATAACTAGAAACTTTAACATAGATGGCCTTGATACACTATATTGTTAATAGTGCACCAGGATTTAAAACCCACATTACTCACACTACTCTGCTTAGATGTATTATATTCTGTTCCAGTCATTCTACCTGTGCTAGATTTGATGGCACAGACAGTAATCCCAAAAATAATAGGATATAGTATGGTAATCATCCTTAATTTCCTATTAACTTAATCTAAAGCTCTGTTAAACCTACACTGTTTTACCATGATTGATCGTAATCAAATCTGGTTTGTTGGATCACTGTTTTGTATTGATAGATTTTATTCAAAGCTGTTATGATTGATAGTATCAAGTCTGAGAGTATAGGCAACTGCACTTAAGATGACAAGATCCACTAGAATATCCACTATGGTTTGATTATTACCTGCCTTTGAAGTTTTATACTGTGTGCAATGTTTTATTTTTACTACTATTATTACTTACTGCTATACTCAATTATACTGCTATATTCAATTATGCCTGATGATATAGACCTTCTATTGAAGATAATAAGAAACAACACAGAAATCATTGTAGATCACCTTGTACTATGGTTTTATTCAACTTTTTGGTTTCATGTTTTTATAGGAATTTGTTTTGTTTTGTTTTATTTTGCTAAGTTTTGTTTTTCCCTCTAATACAGAAAGTATACAAGTATATGCAGAGATTCATGCATGTGTATCTGTTTACACTCTCGCTGTTTATCTACTTTGTATGCTTTAATTTTGTAACTTGAGCAACTATTTCTAAGAGGACAATATGTAATTTATCAACTAGTGATTTCTTATTATCTTTTTTTTTGAATTCTGTATTACCTCTACCCTTTACATGGTTTTATTTCTCTTTAAATTAACAAAAAATGAGTCTTCAATTCCTCAGACATGATATTTATTTAGGTCTTTGTAGGAGACCTAAACCTGGCCTCCATTCTAGACAATAAGCCATCCTCACATTTCTGAGTTAAACACTAGGGTTAAACTTCTGTTTGGAGATAAATTCCTATCTCTCAGCCTTCCCTGACTCCCCCCACACACACCGCCCAGTATGGGACCTCCCACCATTGCTTGGTAACCTGCTGACATCAAGGGCTCTGGTTTCCCACGCTTCCCTAACAAAGGATTCTTGGGCTCCTGAACCAAATATATTGGCGAACCTCCCCTTAATAAATCAGACTTGATCAGAATATTTGACTTGTCTCCATTTCTGGTGTTTCTTGTCCCTTCATCCCCAAACGCCCTCTAGGGTCTTCATTGACTTACTCGCGGGTCGGGACAAGTGGCACCTCAATATGCAGCTCAAGAACAGGGGATTTTTGTGAGGGACACTGTTAGTGAAGGAAAGAGGATAATTGAACACGAGAGCCTGTTGTGTTTTGTACACCTTGGTAAGTGAACAGTGATTTTATGGGACAAGCAATGAGTGAACATGAAGTTTATTGAGGGCTTAGGAAAAGCTCTAAAAACATGAGGAGTAAAGGTTAAACTGAAACATTTGTGTCATTTTTTTGATTATATTAAAGAAGTCTGTCCTTGGTTTCCTCCTGAAGGAACTATTGACTCAAAATGATGGAAAAGGGTTGGTGATGCTCTCAAAGATTTTATAGTGTTTTTGGACCCAAAAAGGTCCCAGTAACTGCCTTTGCTTATTGGAATTTGATAGATGAAATTTTATCTCAGAGACAAAATGACCCTCAGCTCACTAATGTGATTAAAAAAGGGCAAAAAGATTCTGCAGGAAAACCAAAGAGAGACAGGAACTAGTTTAGGAGGAAAAGATCAAACTCAAATAGAACCAAATGCTGAAAAAAGAAAAAGACCTCATGTCTTTCGATAATGATAGTGAAGAAAAAAAGGCAAACATAAATTACAATGGGGGGAGTCCCCTCCAAAACTGGATGCTGCACTTAGCAAAGAGACAAAAGAAACCTTGTCTGGCACGAATAATCTGCAAAAAGAGGGAGCCATTCCTGATAATTCTGGAGGAGCCAAACCTAAAAGAATATACCCTGATTTGCAAAAAGTTTTTAAAGCCAAGATGGATAATAATGATATTAACTGGGACAATTTAGTGGAAGAGGCTGCCCGATATCATAATCCATACTGGCCCCCACCATACTGTGTTAACCCCACTGCTCCCGCTGAGTCTGCCAAGCCCATGCCCCTTTTAGCCTGCCCAGTCCTTGATCACAGAGAATTAAAAAGTAAAATTGAGCTCCTTAAAGAACAAATAAAATTAGAAAAAGAGCACCAAGATCTTATAACTCTTTTAAAAGAATTAAAGTAACAAACTCTAATTTCCAAAATGAAACCGAGTTTGATTGTAGGGAACCACAAGTGCCTGTTAAAAGCACGATACAGCATATTGTTTTCCAACCTGATGAGATATCAAAATTGGGCAACATAGAGGCATTCCCGGTGACTGAGACCACCGAAGTGGAAGGCCAAACATTTTGACACCATTCTGGTTTCGATTTTAAAATGCTGAGGGAATTAAAAACGGCAGTCGTTCAGTATGCGTCAACTGCTCCCTGTACTCTTGCTATTTTAGATTTGGTAGCCTCACAGTGGCTTATGCCTATCAATTAGCAAACTTTGGCTCAGGCCACCTTATGGGGGGGGATTATCTCCTATGGAAATCAGAGTATGCTGAGAATTGTAGAGACCTTGCCAGAAAAAATGCCCAAGCCAGCAATGCTTGGAACTTTGAAATGCTGGCAGGGGAGGGCCCTTATGCCAACAATAATGAGCAGATGCGATATGACCCAGGGGCTTTTGCTCAAATCCAAACTGCGGGCCTCCGAGCCTGGAGAAAATTGCCTTCTAAAGGGGACATCTGATCCTCTCTTACTAATCTTAAACAAGGGCCAGAAGAACCTTTTACAGACTTTGTGGATCACCTAATGATAGTTGTTAACAGGATTTTTGGCGGTGCCAATGCAAACTCAGACCTCATCAAATATTTGGCTTATGGAAATGCTAACCCTGCCTGTCAAGCCACTATTAGACCACATAAAAAGAGATCAGACTTAACAGAGTACATACATCTCTGCTCAGATATAGGGGCTTCCAATCAACAGGGCCTTGCTATGGCAGCTGCCCTGCATGGGTATACAGTCAAAGAGTTCTTATCCCAGAGAAATAACAAGAAATGTTTAAATGTGGAGTGACCAGTCATTTTTGTAAAAACTGTGAAAAAGATTCTAAAATCAATACAAAATCCAAAATGCCAGGGTTATGTCCCTGATGCAAGAGAGGATGTAATTGGGCAAATGAATGCAGGTACAAAAGAGATGCCAATTATAAACAGTTGCTTCCCTTACAGGGAAATGGGAACCAGGGCCAGCCCCATGCCCCCAAACCCAAACAAATCTTTGGGGCAGTCAGTTTTGTTTCAGCAAACAACAATCCATTTCAGACCTCTTTAAAGCCACCTCAGGGAGTGCAGGATTGGACCTCAGTTCCTCCACCCACACAGTATTAACACCTGATATGGGGATTCAGGCCCTCCCTACCGGGATCTTTGGCCCTTTACCTAAAGATATGTTTGGCCTCATAATAGGATACAGTAATTCAACACTTGATGGACTGCAGGTAATTCCTGGAGTGGTTGATAATGATTATTCTGGAGAAATTAAAGTCATGGTGTCCTCTCCAAAAAACATCCATGCTATTACAAAAGGGCAAAGATTTGCTCAATTGTTACTCCTACCCTTGATCTCTATGCCCAATAGGGTACTTTGTCAACAACGGAGCAATAAAGGGTTTAGGTCCTCAGATGCCTATTGGGCACACATTATTTTGCCACAAAAACCCCTCATGACCCTGTGGTTAGATGGTAAAATATTCACAGGCCTAATAGATACAGGTGCAGATGTCACCATTATTGAAAGGGAGGATTGGCCCCCTGCCTGGCCCTTGGAAACTACCATGACCCATCTAAAAGGGATAGGACAAAGCCAAAACCCAGAAAAAAGTTCAAAACTTCTAATTTGGAAGGATAAAGAGGGTAATCAAAGCACTGTCCTACCTTATGTTATTGCAGGATTGCCAATTAATCTCTGGAGTAGAGACTTGTTATCTCAACTGGGACTAATCATGGGCAGTCCCAATGCAATTGTTACAGCACAAATGTTAAACAATGGGTATTCACCTGATTAAGGCCTGGGAAAAAATAGCTCAGGAATCATAGAGCCCATACAACCTGTCCCAAAAGCAGACAGAACTGGATTAGGCCATTTTCCACAGGGGCCATTGACTCTCCTGTGACCCATGCAGAAAAGATTACATGGTTGTCAGAAGAACCTGTGTGGGTCGATCAATGGCCTCTTAGCTCTGAAAAATGGTTGGCCACACAACAGTTGGTACAGGAGCAACTTAAGACTGGTCGCATAGTTCCCAGCAGTTCACCTTGGAATACGCCCATTTTCATTATAGAAAAGAAATCTGGCAAATGGTGACTGCTACAAGACCTCAGAGCAATAAACAAAACTATGGTTTTGATGGGGGCCTTACAACCAGGCCACCCCTCACCTGTGGCCATACCTTTGGGATATCTCAAAGTCATTATAGACTTAAAGGATTGCTTTTTTACTATCCCCTTACACCCAGAGGATAAAAAATGCTTTGCCTTTAGCCTACCTGCTATCAATTTCAGGGCCCCCATGGACAGATATCAGTGGTGTGTCCTGCCACAAGGCATGGCTAACAGCCCTACCTTGTGCCAATCCTATGTTGCCTTGGCCATTAAGCCAGGCAGAGAACATTGGCCAGACATGTGTATCGTCCATTACATGGATGACCTTTTGATAGCTGGAAAAGATGGCAACAGAGTCTTACAATGTTATGCTGACCTATGAGATGCATTACATGATAAGGGACTACAGATAGCCCCTGATAAAGTTCAACTCACAAACCCTTATACGTACTTAGGTTTCCAAATGAGGGGACCTCAAGTCTCCTCTCAAAAAGTACAATTAAAATTGGACAGGCTTAAGATCCTAAATGACTTCCAAAAACTCCTAGGGGATATCAATTGGCTTATGCCTTATCTAAAACTCAGTAAAGGTGAACTAAAACCCCTGTATGACATTTTACATGGTGACCCTAACCCTACCTCCCCTCATGAGCTCACAGCTGCAGGAAGGTAAGCCATACATATTGTTGAACAGGCCATTAGATCTCAGGCTGTTACCTTCATGGATTATGACAAACCCCTATGATTTATCATATGGAAAACTGCTCTTCCCCCAACTGCTGTTTTCTGGTAGACAGCACCTTTAATGAAGGTCCACCTGCCTGCCACACCCAAAAAGGCCATTGAAGCATACTACTTGGCTGTTTCTGAGCTCATAATTCTAGGCAGAAAACAAGGAAGATGCTACTTTGGAAAAGAGCCAGATGTCATTATACAGCCCTATATTAAAGAACAAATTAATTGGCTAATGCAAACCACTGAATTTTGGCCTATAGCTCTAACATCCTTTACAGGAACCATAGACAAGCATTACCCCTCAGACAAGTTTATTGACTTTGCCAATGAACATCCATTTGTTTTCCCAGCTGTCACCAAATTTAAACCACTAAAACATGCCTTGCTGGTTTTTACTGATGGCTCTTCAACCGGTGTCGCTGCCTATACTGTTCAAGATGAGGCAATAACCTTTCAAACAAACAGCAGGTCTGCCCAACTGACAAAGTTATATGCTGTCACCGCAGTCCTCTCCACTTTTCCTACCCAACCCCTTAATATTTACACTGATAGTGCATACATCTCACATTCTGTTCCCCTTTTGGAAACAGTTGGACAAATTAGACATGCCTTCACTACCAGAGAACTTTTTAGACAAATACAAAGACTGATTTCCAAAAGATCCCATCCATTTTTTATTGGACACTTGTGTGCCCATTCTAAGTTACCAGGACCCCTTGCTGAGGGTAACCACAAAGCTGACCTAGCCACTCAAACTCAAACCCTCTCTATGTACTAATTAATACTGCCCCTGATGATAAAGTTGTCACAGCACAAAAGAGTCACCAATTACACCAACTCAATGCCCAGATCCTTCGACTCATGCACAAGATTACTAGAGACCAAGCCAGACAGATAGTTAAAAATTTCCCCTCCTGCACTACACATCTTCCTGTTCCACACCTTGGAGTCAATCCCAGGGGGTTACTGCCCAATGAGTCATGGCAAATGGATGTCATCCATGTACCTGAGTTTGGAAACCTTAAATATGTGACTATAGATACCTTTAGTGGTTTAATTTATGCCTCCCTCCAAACAGGTGAGGCCACCAAACATGTCATCAGCCATGTGCTCACTGCCATATTGGTCTTAGGATGCCCACAACAGCTCAAAACTGACAATGGTCCAGGATATACCAGCTCTGCCTTTGCTCAATTTTGCAAGCATCTCAATATCCAACATATTACAGGCATACCCTATAACCCTCAAGGCCAGGGAATTGTTGAAAAGGCACATCTCTCCCTTAAACTTACTATTGAAAAAATTTAAAAAGGGGAATGGTACCCCACCAAGGGATTACCCAGGAATATTTTATATCACTCCCTATTCTTTCCTAATTTTTTAAATCTGGATGCCAATGGACAATCAGCTGCCACCTGATTTTGGCACACAGAAACACAAAAACAGTTTGCCTCTGTGTTATGGAAGGACCCTCTAACTAATTCATGGAATGGCCCAGACCCAGTCCTTATCTGGGGTCAAGGATCAGTATGTATCTATTCCAAACAAATGAAGTCTGCACATTGGCTGCCAAAGCATTTAGTAAAGCAAATAGATCAAGTTCAACAAGTAGAGGATGACTTTACAGATGACTTCAGGGAAAAAGAAACCCCCTGAGAGGACTTCTTCTTCTTTTTGCAGATAATGACACCAAAAACCTGGATCCTGTTACTGGGAACGCTGATGGCCCTGTTGCCCAAGACAAAAGGTGGTCTTGGAGCTCCAGTTAACCCCAGAGAATTACACCAACTGATGTTTGGTACTGCGTGAAGTTGCCAGGGGGGTACTATCTTGGTCATACCTCGCAGTTTCTCCTCCTCCCAGGATTGTGGTGATAGATTAGCCTACCTCCAATATTCCAGCTCTATAGGTGGAGGGAGGCTACCGCCAAAGCTGGGTATCTTACAAAAAGCCTGTTATTGTTCCCTCCAGTGGGGGACGACCAGGGGATCTAAAACCTTGTCCTAAGGAATGGACAAAATACTATCATGAAATGCATTCCTCCTGTTATTGATCTGCACAAATGTGCATTGGAGCTCACAATAAAACTTATTTCACTGCCATTCAACAAAGCACCTATAGGGGCTCTTCTGGTGGGGATTGGGATATTGTCCCAAGAGTCCTTGGGTCACATAAGTATGCCCAAGCCTCCTGCCCTAATACACCTGGTAAGACAGTGTGCTGGAATCTGGTTGCTCCCATTCATGTCTCCAATGGAGGTGGACCTCAAGACAAGATCAGAGAGTTACAGAAACAAAAGCAACTAGAGGAAATTAGGGATGCAATGTTCCCCAAAATCAAATATCACCCTCTAGCGCTCCCCAAGTCTCGGGGATTTAGATACTCAAACTTCTGATATACTGGCAGCAACACATAGAGCTCTGAATGCCTCCAACCCTGAATTAGCCAAAGAATGTTGGCTGTGCATGACCTTGGGCACTCCTATGCCCCTCGCTATCCCCTCAGATGCAACCCCATTCTCTGTCACTAAGAACAACAAGCAGAACTGCAATGCCAACCCTCCTTTTAGAGTACAGCCCTTGGGTTTTAAAGATTCCACCTACCTTCAAGGAAAATTTGATAATGATACCTCTGATTTTGATGTTGGTTTTATTACCTTTGCCAACTGTGGCTACATAAGTAATTATAGCTCTTCCCTTTGTCCCCCAAAAGGACAAGTGTTCATTTGCAGAGGAAACATGGCTCTAACACTCCTACCTGTCAATTGGACAGGGTTATGTGTGGTGGCTACCCTGCTACCTGATATAGATATTATACCAGGATATGAGCCCATTCCTGTTCCTCACCTTGACTACATTGCAGGCTGCACAAAGAGGTAGGCTCAATTCATTCCCCTGTTGGTGGGACTAGGCATTTCAGGAGCTGTAGCTACAGGATCAACAGGACTAGGGGTTGCTATACATTCTCATATCAAGCTATCTAACCAGTTAATTGATGAAGTTCATGCCTTATCTAACACTATTCAAGACATTCAAGATCAATTAGACTCCCTGGTGGAGGTAGTTCTCCAAAACAGGAGGACCTCCTCATAGCACAACAGGGAGGAATCTGCTTGGCTCTACAGGAACGCTGCTGTTTCTATGCAAATAAATCAAGTATAGTCCGAGATAAGATTAAAAGGCTACAAGAAGATTTGGTAAAAAGAAGAAAAGAGCTATTTGAAAACCCTCTTTGGTGCTCATGGGACAGAATGTTGCCCTACCTCCTCCCCTTACTTGGGCCCTTAATTGGACTATTAGCCCTGCTCTCATTAGGACCCTGCCTCTTAAATAAGTTGATGGCTTTTGTTAAACAACAGATAGATTCTATAAAAATGCAACCCATACAGGTCCATTACCACAGGCTTGGGATGACCCACAGAGGAGATTACATAGAGCCCTAAAGACCCTATTGTTATGCTGATGCCCAAAGTGAACTACCCTAACCTCCTCACCCTGGTGCGCTAGACTGGATAGCCAGAGACGGGCAACTGGAGCCCACATGCATCGCCAACCACCACTTAAGACAGGAACAGAGCCTCCCGCTGCTCTGTTTTCCAATGACGGGTAAGGATTGAGTTGGTCCCATGTGAAGGCATCCTGACCCAAGACAGGCACAGTCTCCTCAGGGATATATCAGCCTGGCTATTAATTTTTAGAGAAAAGGGAGACCTGTGGGAGACCTAAACCTGGCCTCCATTCTAGACAATAAGCCATCCTCACATTTCCGAGTTAAACACTAGGGTTAAACTTCTGATTGGAGATAAATTCCTATCTCTCCGCCTTCCCTGGCTCCCCCCACACACACCGCCCAGTATGGGACCTCCCACCGTTGCTTGGTAACCTGCTGACATCAAGAGCTCCGATTTCCCACGCTTCCCTAACAAAGGATTCTCGGGCTTCTGAACCATATAAATTGGCGCACCTCCCCTTAATAAATGAGACTTGATCAGAATATTTGACTTGTCTCAGTTTCTCGTGTTTCTTGCCCCTTCATCCCCAAACCCCCTCTAGGGTCTTCGTTGACTTACCCGCAGGTCAGGACAGGTCTTATTTACTTTATCTCAGTAAGATTTTAAAGCTTTAAGTTTATAGAAATACATGTAGAGACTCATGCATGCATAGCTGTTTACAGTCTCACTGTTTTAATATCTACTTTGTATGCTTTAATTTTGTAACTTGAACAACTAATTCTAAGAGGACAATATGTAATTTATCAATTAGTGATTTCTTACTGTTTATCTTTTTTTAAAAATTCTGTATGATCTCTACCCTTTACAGTTTTTTCTCTTTAAATAAAAAAATCAAATCAATAAATGTAATACATCTTATCAACAGAACCAAAAAAATCACACAATCATCTCAATAGATGCAGAAAAAGCTTTCTATAAGTTCCAACACTCATTCATGTTAAAAACTCTGCAGAAAATCGGAATAGACAACATTTACCTCAATCTGATAAAAGCTATCAATGACAAACCAACAATCAACATCATACTAAATAGAAAAAATGCAGAAACTTTCAATCTAAAATCAAGAACAAGACAAAGATGTCCACTATCACCACTCTAATTCAATATAGTGCTGGAAATATTATCCAGAGCAATTAGATAATAAAGAAATAAAAAGAATAAGGATAGGAAAAAAGCAAGTTATTTTTAAGGGTTTATTTTCTTTCCAAATCCATTTTATTTCAAGTACAAAAAAAGAAAAAGAAAGCAGAAAAAAACTAAAACAAAATTTCAAAACGTATCAGTCTAGGGGTAACAATGGTATATATATTTTGCATTGTCATCCCCAAATCATTCACCAGAGCACAAGACATCTGCACTCAGTTATCCAAACAATACCGGCACAAATCTTTCTCTTCAGTGACCTCAGAGAAATCAGAAGTATAACTATTTTAACTATTTTTATATACGTACACATATACATATACCTATGTTGTTTATTTCAGCTTCTCACACTAATGAGACAATGCTATGTTTACACATGTGTATCTTATTTATTTCACTAATATGGCCTCAAATTGCATCCATATACCTATAAAAGTCTCAAGTTTAACCACTTTTTTTGGCTAAGAAGTACTCCATTGTATAACATTACCACATCTTTTCTTGTGGTCTCCTTTGGCATAGATTTCAAGTTTCATTGCACTGTGGTCTGATAGTATGAATTGTATAATTTTAATTTCTTTATATTTACTTAAGCAACTCTATGAGTCAGTATATAGTTTATTTTGGAGAATGTCACATATGCAGTTGAGAAGAATATATTATGATGTTGTGGGGTGGAACAATCTATAGATATCTACTAAGTACATTTGTTCAAAAGTTTGACTTAGTACTAATATTTTATTATTGATTTTTTGCCTAGGTAATCTGTCTTTTTGTGACTGTGGGTATTTGAGGTCTCCCAGTACTGCATTAGGGCTTAGTTAATTTTTCATGTCTTTTAGTAATTGTTTTGTATAGCTGGGTATACTGGTATTTGTTGCATATATATTTATGATTGTTACCTCTTACTCTTGGATTGTTTCCTTTACAAGGATGTAATGATCTTCTATATCTGTCTTAATCAGTCTTGGCTTGAAATTCATTTTGTCTGCAAAATAGTACAGCTAATTCTGCTTTTTTCTGGGTTCTTGTCTTATATAGTATTGTTTTCCATCCTTTGACTTTCAGTCTATAAATTTCTTTTTCAATTAAATGTGTTTGTTGTATGCAGCATATTGTTGGACCTTTTTTCTTGATCCATTCTGTCAGTCTGCATTTTTTTACTGGTGCATTAGGACCATTAAGACTGGTGGTTATAATTAAAATGTATTGATTTATCTTTGTCATGTTATTTTCCAGTTTTTGGCCCTCATCATTTGTCTCCCTTTCTCTAGTTATTTGCTTCCCCTGGTGTATTCCTTCTGTACAAGTTCATGGAGCTGCAGTCCTTATTTTTTTTTCTAGAACATTCTTCATAATATTTTGCAGTGCTGGTTTGGTGGTCATAAATTTCCTCAGATGTTCTTTGTCATGGAAGTATCTTATTTCTTCATCAATTTTGAAACACACTGTTGCAGGGTACATAAATCAGAGTGAAATATTATTTGACTTTAGAGCTTGAAATTCTTCACTTCAAGCTTTCCTTGACTTCAGAGTTTGTACTAAGAAGTCAGATGTAATTCTGATAGTCTTTCTTTATAGATGATATCTTTGTTTTCTCTAACATATTTTAGGATTCCATTCTTGTGTTGAATTTCTAGAATATTTCCTGGTTGTAGATTTTTTGATCATTGCTAATTGGAGTTCTATATGCCTCATTAGTCTGCATGTCAAATTCATTTTGTCTATCAGGAAAGTTTTCTGTCATGATGTCTGCAAATATTATTTTAATGTCATTTGATGTATCTCCTGCTCACTCATTGACTTCAATTGTTGTTAAGTTATTCTTTTTTGTCCCTTCAGCAGCTGCTGGGTTGATTTCTCATGGTCCTTGTTAGTTTTGAGAAATATTTATTTTCCTCATTGCTAACTGCAAGCCTGTCTTCAATATCTGAGATCCTGTCCTCACATTGGCCAAATCTGCTTCAAATAATTTCGTTGGAGCTTTTATTCTCCTGGCTATCTGCTTGAATTTGCTTTATGGATTCCATTTCATTCCTATGCTAATCTTCCATAATTTTCTGAAGCTCATCTATTTTTTTGTCTGTGTCTGCTCTAATGCTGCTAAACATTATGTGTACTTTGGTAATCTCTGTAGTTAGATTGTTTCTGATTTCATTTTTTGCAGAGCCTCATTCAATTGCTGTGTTGTTTCCACTTCAGAGAGACCCGGTGTGTGGTTTTTGAATTGTCCCTTTTCTTTGTTTCCTGGATTTGTCTTTGGTGAACTGGATGTCTGAGGTTGAATTTTGTTTAAAAGTCGTCTCATTTTATTTTCTCTCCTTTTTAAGGTTAATTCCTTGGGTGATGCTTTTAGGTTGCCTATTGTGGGTTGCTTTATTGCTAGTATTTGGGACACTTTGGTGATGACTACTTCTCTGAGGCATCATCCAGGTAAGGTTGGTTTTGGCTTTTGATTCTGTGGGAAAATCTTACCTCTTCAGTTTATTGGAAATGAGAAGTTGTTGCTTGTTTGACCTAGTCCCTGGCTCTTTGACACTTTGCCACTGTATTTGCTATGGCTTTTAGTTAATCACAGTCATGGAATAGCAGGACCAGCAGTGCCAGCCAGTGCATTCCTCTAGATCTGCCACCCCCTCCACTGCTGTATCTTTATACAGAGGCCTCTGGGTTCACCAGTCGTTGCTATCAACATGACCGTATGTTCCCAGGTTTGAACAGCTTCTCTGGCACAATGAATCTCATCTCACTGCAAACATGTTGCTAGCCACTTCCTTCTTTTTGAAGTTTTTCCTTTTACTCACTCTGTGGGCTTCAATTCACACTTCATATTCTTCCTGGAACTAGGGTACACACTTCCTTTTTCTTATCTTGCTCATGATTCTGTATTTCAGCATCTGCAGAAATGATAAGCTGTAGATGACATGATACCATGCTGAATTTATCAGAGTAGCTGTTTAGTATAATTTCCAGTCATGAATGATACCTCCTGCCTTGCTTTTTTTTGCCCAGAATTATTTTTCTACTGCAGATCTCTTCTGGATCCAAATAAATTTTAGGAATGTTTTCTCTGGTTTTTTGAAGTATGCCAATGATATGTTGACTGAGATGGCATTAAATTTGTAATAATTTTCAGAGTATGGCCATTTTCACTATGTTGGTTCTTCCTATCCATGAGCAAGTGATATTGAATTTTCTGTTATCCTCTGTGATCTCCTTTTTTACAGTACTGTAATTTTCAATATATAGATATTTTCTTCATTTATTAGATTGATTCCTAAGCCAGGCATAGTGACACACTCCTGTAGTCCCAGCATTCAGGAGTCTGAAGCAGGAGGATAATTGTAAGTTCAAGACAAACCTAGGGATACAAACTGAGCCTAAAGTCAGTCTGAACTGCATAGCTAAGCCCTGTCTCAAAAAGACACAGAAAATAGATTGATTCCTAGATATTTCTTTTTTTTTGGATACTATTGTGAAGAATGTGGTTTCCCTGATTGTTGTTCATGTACAGGAAGACTATTGATTTTTGAGTAGTGACTTGGTATCCAGTTGCCTTACTGAATAAGGTTATTAAATATAGAAGTCTTTTGGTGGAGTTTTGGTCTTATATGAAGACTATTATGTCATCTGTGAATAATGATAATTTAAATTTATCCTTTTCTAATCTTATTTTATTTATTTCTCTCTCTTTCTCTGGCTAGTGCTTCCAGAACTATATTCAGTAGCAGTGGTGACAGTGAACATCCTTGACTGGTTTCTGATTCTAGGTTGAAATCTTCAATTTTTGTCCTTTTAATATGATATTCACATTGGTTTGTCATATATGGCTTTTGACAGTTTGAGAGAGGAGACCTAATACAAATTTTTGTGTGGTTATTATCATGAATGAGTGCTGGACTTTTTGAAAAGATTTTTCGGCCTCTATTGAGATGAGCATGTGATTTCTGCCTTTGAATCTTTTGATTTGATGTGTTACACTTATTGATTTGCATATGTTCAACCATTCTGGCATTCTTGGGATCAATGTTACTTAGTCACAGTGTATAATCATCTTGATGATTTATTGCTTCTTTTTAGTAATTTATTGAAGATTTTTGCATCTATGAGGAGATTGGTCTCTAGTTTCTCTTTTTTAATTGGTTGTCTCTCTGGTTTGGGTAGCAAGTTAATACTTACCTCAAGGAATCAGTTAGGGAGTATAGCTTTACTTGGAATTTCATTAACGAGTTTGAGCAGAATTGGCATTAAATCTTTTCTAAACCTCATAGAATTCACCAGTGAATCCATCAGACCCTCTACTTCCTTTGTTTAGTATCTCTTTACATTCATTTTCAATTTTATTGATTGACATTGGATTATTCAGTATTTTTATGTCTTCTTGATTTAGCTTTGTTAATTTATACATATCTAGGAATCTTTCCATTTTTTCTGTGTTTGCCATCCTATGAGTATAAGGATTTTTAAGGTAGGCAATGATGATCTTCTGAATTTCCAGAGGATTTGTAATGATTTCACCCCTTTCTGTCCTTCAGAGCATGAATGTGTCTTTTCTTTCCATTTTAGATAAGGTTGAATAAGAGTTTAATAATTTTATTTATAATTTTTAAAGAACTAACTCTTTGATTCATTATTGGGTCCTGACCTAGATCCCTAATCTCCCAAACATGTGTATGGCAAATGCTTAAATAAAATGAGACAAGTGGTATGATTGTAGGGCTTCAGGAGGGTCAAAACCTTTTAGCTGAGTTTGAGACTCTGAGAGCAAGACAAGGACTTCTATGAACTGCCCATATTTGTTAGGTCCAAGATAAAGGGTGGGGAAACTGAGGAAAGCATAGGAAATTAGCAGGACTTTGGGAGTCCCTTCAAAGACTTCTCCAAGTAGGAAATTACACCAGTTTTGGACAACCATCTTATATCCATGATTACATTTATGGTAGGAGTGCTACTGCAGGAGCAAGATTTCTTCAGCTGCAATCTCTATTTACTTAATGAGTGCTGGAGCCAAGGTGTCCCCAGCTGTGGCCTTACCTTACACTTTGAGGTATCTGTGGCCTCACAGGCCACTACAGACCTCAGCCAGGACCAGTGATTCATAGAGGTTCACCTACTATGAATTAGCTCACATTGGCAGGCAAGGGGTATAGGCCTAGAACAAACACAGATAAACATAGAAAGCCAATTAGTTGATTTTAATTCCTGCTCAGAGCTGCTTCATAGTGGTCTCCACAATTCACAATTTTTTAACTATTGTTTTAAGTCTCAATTGCATTAATTCCTGCTCTGATATTTATAATTTCCTCACTTGAAGAACTTTGTTCTTGACATAGTCCTCTTTTTCTAGAAGCTTGAGGTGCAACATTATGTTGTTTATCTGTGCTTGTTCTGTTTTCCTGATATGTGAATTCACTGTATAAATTTTTCTCTTAGGACTGTTTTCATTGCATCTCATAGGTTCCGCTATGTTGTATCTGCATTCTCATTGATTTGTAGATATTGTTTCATTTATTCTTTAATTTTATCTGTGACCATTAGTTATTCATGATGTTGTTATTTAATTAGCATGTGTTAATGGAAATTTTATAGTCTCTTTTGCCATTAATTTCCATTTTCATTTTACTGTGGTCATATAATATACATACATAGGACAATTTCACTTCCTTTGCATTTACTTAAGCATGTTCAGTGGGCTAGTGTATGGTCTATTTTAGAAAGTGTCCCTTGTGCATCAGAGAAGGAAGTGTATTCAGATGTTGTTGGGTGGAGCACTGTGTAGACATCTTCTAAGTCCATTTTTTTCACAAACTTGGTTCAGTTCTTGTATTTCTTTGTAGAGCTTTTGTCTTGTTTATCTGTCCACTTGGGATAGTAGAGTATTAAGTCTACAATTACAATTGTATTATTCATTTTATTTCTCATGTTTAGTAATATTTGTCTTACATAGCTTGGTGCTCCCATATTTGATGCATGCATTTTTTATTTCTATCTCATCTTCTTAAAGTTTTCTACTAACAAGTACATAGTAAACATCTTTATTTTTTATCATTCTAGGTTTGAGCTTAACATTGTCTGCAAACAAAATAGCTACTCCTGCTTTTTTCTGGGTTCCTGTTGCATGGGTTATTGTTCACGATCTTTTGACTTTAATCTATAAATTTCCTTCTAAGTTAAATGTGTTTCTTGTATAATGCATATTGTTGGTTCTTGTTTCTTGATCCATTCTACCTGTCTGTTTCCTTTGATTGGTGAATTGAAGACATTTACATTGATATTTATAACATGTATTTTTGCTTATGTTAGTCATGGTTTTTCTTGCTGTTGATTCCCTATTTCCCCCTTCTGGCTAATTACTTGTACTGCTCAGTGGTTTGTTTATATTGTTGTTCTTGAAATTGGGAACATTTTTATCTCTGTCTGGTATAACTTTTAATAACATTTGTGGTGTTGGTTTGTTGGTCATGAATTTCTTCAGTTGTTCTCTGTCACAGAAGTATCTTATTTCAACATTAATTATAAAATACAGCTTTATAGGGTACACCAACCTGAGTTGGAAGTTGTTTGGTTTCTGGTCTTAAAATAATTCACTCCAAGCTCTTCTTGACTTGAGGGTTTGTGTTAATACATCTGATGTGATTCTGATGGGCTTTCCATTACAGGTGATTTGTTTGTTTTCTGTAACAGGTTTTAATATTGATTTCTCATGCTGAATTTCTGGATATTGATTTTTATATATGTAGGTGTAGTTTTATTTTGGTTTAGGCTAATTGGAGTGCCATGTGCCTCATTTCTGCATATATTTTTTTGCCCATGCTTGAGAAATTTTCTGGTATTGCTGCTGCAAATACTTTTACTATGTCATTTGTGTTGACTCCTGCTTACATATTGACATCAATTTGCCTTGTACCTTTTTTCTTTGTGCCACCTTGTGGAATTGCTATTTCTTGATCCTTTGTTATTTTAAAGAGACCTTTCCTTTTATGATCATTAGCTGCAATACTGTCTACAAGGTCAGAAAGTCTATCTTCAGTTTCCTTCCACTGATTTGGCAAGTTGCAATGGAACTTTTAATTTCCTGAATATCTGTTTGAGTCTCCTTCATACATTCTATTACTTTGTTATGTTGATCACTTGTGGTTTTCAACTTTTTCTTATCATCTTCTATTTTTTATCTTTCTCTAGATTTGCTGAGCAATTCCTTTAAGAATGTTGACTTTTTTTACCTGAAAGATTATTTCTGATCTGATTTACTTCAAAGCCACATGTATTTGTTTGTTAACTTTGGATGTTATCATTTTAATAATTTCTGTTGTGTATCTTCCACTTTCCTCTATTGCATTGTCTCATGTACTTGTTCTGTATGGCCTCAAAATCTGAAGTTGCATTTTCCTTCTGCATCTTGTCATTTTCTCTTTCAAAAGTTTTGTCTTCTTTTTTTTTCCTCATTCTTATAAGTTTTTGTATTAGGTAACTTTATCATTAATATCAAGTCCTCTCTTGGTAAAGTTTGTTCTTTAGGAATGTTTTCTGCATTTAGGAGGTTCTTGGTATGTATCTGTCCCAACAGCCTACCTTTCAAATCAATTAAAGTGAGAGATTGGTATCTGTTTGGGTCAGTCTCAAGTCCTTTAATGCTCTGGGGTGATGAGTGTAGTTCCCTAGAACTTCCCAGTATTGTTACATAAGTAAGAGAAACTAATTAAACCAGATATGACATCCTAGCTAAAGTAGTATAATTAGCACTAACAATGGCATCTACCACAGTTTAGGAACTGAAAAACTGTGATAACTATTAATTTTGTACATGTAAGCAAAATTTACATTTACATAACAGAACCAATCATAAATTTGGAGGTTGTATGCAAAAGGTTTTCCCTTGATTCAGTGTTTTTACCCTGTGGTTGGGAAACTTAACACAAATCATCAATAGAACTGGGATAACTTAAAAGCAATAAAGTAGAATCCAGGCTGGATGACAAAGGACAATTACACAAGGTTGGGAAACTAGAGAAGAGGGTAAAAGATATAAAATGAAGGAGTAAATAAGGGATTATTGAAGTTAGCCAGAAACTTTAGAAAGACTATTCACTTATGTGAAAATTTCATTAAATCTACATAAGTAAACTGAGGAAATAGGGAAAAAGATGATTACACTAGAACAAAAATAAAGGTTAAAGAAAGACATAGGAAAAGGAGAGGGAAACAAAGCAGCAAAAAGAAGAAAAAGAAACAAAATTCCTATGACGTCCAATGAGAGTCTAAAACTACTTATAAGACTGCAGTAAAGTTTGTGCTGAATTACATGCTGATCTTTCCATCCAGATGTGGGGGTTTGGCAGTTGTTGTGCTGCTTTCAGAGAGGGACAGCAGGCTGTTCCTAATGTCATACACAGTTGGTGTTAGATTCTGTGATATGGTGTGTTCCTTTGATCCTTTACTTGCAGTCCAAGACTGCTAAGTTCCAATTCTTACTCCTCATAATAGGTGGGGTGCTAAGTTCCCATTCATTTCTTTATGGGTTCCATTGTCACCATTGCCCACCTCTGCTGTACTCTAAATTCCTTGGGTGAGATTGGCAGTGATGAGTGGTACTTTTCAGCTCCCACCCCTGGGGGTGTGGGGGAAACTCTGGGCTTCACACTCTCAAGATACAAAGCTGTTTAATTCCCTGCACCTATCTAATCATAGGTATTGGGGGAGAGTTTTGCTTTTCCCTCACCCATGTGCACCCAGGTGGTCTTTAATCTTGATCCTGGCAGTTCTATTTAGTGCTCTATGTTTTAGATAAATTTCTCTGAGTAGTTCTGAATTGGCTCCTCCTATCTTCAGCCATGCTGTCTCTCTAATTTTTTTCTTCAATTTTATCTGTGACCTTTTGACTGTTAATCAGGCATTTTTTAAAAATTTGCAGCAGCTCGTGTGATGGCAAGGGCAAGGGAAGTTCCAGCTTGCTGGGCTTGGCTCTGGCGAGTTTGGGACATCAATGCCAGTGCTGGGGTACCCGCCAAGCCCACTAGGACCCTGGAGTAGCCTGCAGAGGTTTCACGGGCTTGAGTGGACCATGGTCTGTGACCTTGATTAAACCAGGGGAACAAGCCGGCTCCGAAGGGAGGTAGGCCCGCTCTGCTGTGAAGAGAATTCCAGCTTGCACTGCAGCAAGGGGAAGGGATATTCCAGCCCTTAGGTATTAGCTCAGGGGAGTTTGGGACATCACTCACAGTGCTGCGGTGCCCACCCAGCCCCCTAGGACACTGGATTAGCCTGGAGAGGTATCACTGGCTTGAGTGGACCACAAAACAACGTGCTTGGTTATTCAAACAGGGGAATAAGCAGGCTCCCAGAGTGGAGGTAGGCCCATGCAGCAGCAAGCGGAGTTCCAGCTCCCTGGCTCTGGCCCAGGAGAGTTTGGGACATCACTCCCAGTCTTGGGTGAATGCCCAGCCCCCTAGGACACTGGAATAGCCTTGAAAGGTTTCTCAGGCTTGAGTGGACCACACGCAGAGACCTTCATTAAACCAGAGGAGGCAAGACCTGTGAGTCCCAGGAGCTGAGGGTGCAGGAGGTGATTCCCAACACACTCAGGAAAACTTTTGGAACATCACTTGAAACACAGAAATATAGAAAAATGACAAAATGAAAGAAAAAATGCAATCTCAAACTTCCAGCCTATCCCAAGAAAGCCTGGGAGCCACACACATAGAAGAAAATACTAGTCACACACCTGAAATACCTGATGTGACATCAACTGAAATAAAGAAGCAAGTACCAGAAGATATAAAGGAACTCAAATTAGAATAATCTCCCAAGCAATAGAAAAAATGATAAAAGTAGTGAAATAAATAGTGAATGCATCTAAAGAAAACACAGCTAAAATATTAGAGGAACAAAGTAAACAGAGAGAATCTCTGAATGAACAGTATAAGAAACAAACAGAATACATGAAGCAGATCCAAAGAGATATGCAGGAGAGCAAAAATTCTATTGTAAGTTGCCAAAACCACCTCAACAAACATTAAGATATAATTTCAGACCTCAAAGAAAAGATTGCAGCCAGTGAACAGGAAAGAAAAGTTCTCTTAAAAATAACAAGTAATCAGGAAATAACAATTCAACAGTTGCAAGATGATGCAAAGAAAAACAACATAAGAATGATAGGGATAAATAAAAAAGGGGACAAGAAAAATGATAGCAAGAGACTATTTACAGAAATATTCACTAAAAATTTCCCAAAAATGAGAATGAAAACTGACCTTCAGAGTAGTGAAGTATATAGAACTCCAAACAGCCATAACCAAAATAAAACTACACCCAGACATATAATAATCACCATCCCAGAAATCCAACATAAGAACAGAATACTAAAAGCTGTTAGAGAGAAAAGACAGAACACCTATAAAGGAAAACCTATCAGAACCACAGAAGACTTCTCAACACAAACAAT